>CACRXP010000487.1:169677-190428 GCA_902702965.1 Spirometra erinaceieuropaei
CTTTCCGGACACTGCTTTTCACTTTGCTCATCAGGGCGAAGTACTTTGCACAGCACTTATTCCATCCCGGGAGGACCGTTCATTCCAACTCACCAAAGATGGCCCTCCCATTAATTTACTTTTCGAAAAGCTGCCATTACTTCAACAGGCGCTGCGCAGTTTGCGGCGCCGGTGATTCTCCGCCGACCTAACCAGATTTGGGCCTTTAGGTTGATTGACTTTTTGATGATGCGATGATTTCTTGCCTGATCCATCCCGTTGGCAAAAATCCCTGGACACGCAGCCTCAATTCATCAGCGGCAGCCGATAAAAAAAAACACACAGGCACACACGATAGTTCGACCGTCGCATCCGACGATGTCCACCGTATGTCCCACAGCAGGTAGTGGGATCAGGGACGGTGACCTGCGCAGGGGTTTATATTGCCAGTAGACTTGCGCCGCATCTACCTACACTCTCTCCTCCTCCCCCGCCTGCGTCCGCTGTCAAGACAGAGTCAAGAAGACCGGAGACGAGGGAGGCCGCAGGTGGATTGTTCGGACGGATCCTCACCTTGGCGCTCCACTCCGCACCCCCTGGTCCACACAATAAATGATCAGGATTTTGACCGCCAAAACAATGGGTTGATGGCAGTGGTCCAGTTGTGCAACGACAGGGTCTGCCAGCGCACCCCGCCAATGACGGCATTTGTTATTGCGCACAGATAACGCCTGCCAGAATCCAATGTGGCCCCCGTGTTGGTCCAGCGCAACTAGCACGTGGCCCGTTTGGGGGGCGCACACACACACAGCTGTATTCGCACCTATAAATGCGCCCAATATTTGTGGGGACAGCACTCATAGTTGAGTCATTTCTCCTAGCAGCACATATTCAGGGGAACTTTCTTTGCAGCGAGATGGCTACCACCTATTTTTTCACAGGGAATTGCTGCCTCGGGGTGAAACAGGAACAGTAACTCTAGCCATGCTATTTGAGCCCAAAAGTAACAGCGGAGGAGGACGTCTCGCTTTGCGGAGACTTGACCTCCCCGACTCCACCTGCAAAAATCCGTATTACTACCGGTCTTGTATTACAGCTGGGACCGCCAAACCACATCCGACCGTTAAAACAAGCGAAGCTTGACTTCCAAGAGGTATTTGTGAAGTAGATACGGTAGCGGAAACAAGAATTTTATTTACTTGACGTTACGGATTATCCGCGAACCCATCGCGAAGCAAGTGTGCGTCAAAAGTGTCACTCCGGGTATCGAAACTTACGATCATTTATGCCTATTTAATTATCCTCCTAACCAAACCGGTATCAACGGGTGGACAACTGATCGCAGTCCCGCATTCGCGTATCAAACCAGACATAATAGTACTTTTGAGTCGCTTTTTGTGACTGCTTTTAGGCTTTAGTTTTTGTAGTAAAACCAGTAAAAGACTGGCAGCTATTTTACCTTTCCTGAACCCAATTCAGTATATTTAGGAAGCAATAAATACCACCAAACTTGGCCTGAGGCACCGGGAACTGTCCTGTTGTCCTACTTGCCTGACGTCATTAAGCAGTGTTGTACTGCGTCTGAGTTCTCAGCCCGGGACTAATTCATAATTAATTCAGACGCTTCAGATACCAAACGTATCCGATGGCTGACCGGCTCGGACAACAATGGATACATGGAATGTGGAAATAGGAGTTAGTTCGACCCTCAAGTCCCTGTTTCCATGACGACTCAGTGCCATTCATGGTGCCTGGGAGAGGGAGGAGAGAGAGAGTGACGTCGACTTTGAAGACACCGACCTCAGGACACTCAGCGCATATTCCATACTGTAGACATTCTGACGCATTTGAATCTATCACAGTGCGCCAAAAGACGTTCCCCGGGGAGACTACAAACTGACGAAAACACTCGGCCCTTTTCTCAGGACAGAGGGTCAGGCTGTAATGGCTCCTTCTGAGCGTGGTGTTTATTGCCCTTCATTAATATGGTATCTGAGCCGTCCCTTCCCTGTTAATGTGAAAACTCCACCCATCGGGCGCAGCGGAACTTGTATGTAGTACACGCAGATGGGTTATTTAATTTTCTCATTCCTTGAGTCCAATATCGCCTCCAAACACCCCGTGGTGTCTTGACACCGGACCCTGGTGAGTGGGGAAGGAGAGAGTGCGTTAGATACTGCGACAGTCTCCCCCCCCCCCCTAGTGAACTAGTTCACGCACTGTCCTGCGGCCGTCACTCTGCTGGACACATGCTGAACGTTCGCGGCGTTTTGACTGCTGTGCGTGTGAGATGCGTGGGTGGACGGTTATTTTTGTCACTCACCGCGCCAGCGTCCACCTCCCGTCATCTCGACTCCACCGTAACATTGTTTGTGAGGATCGAGAGAGTGCGATGGAAGCAGCGCAATTCTGTCTCGTTGCAACTGGGCGCATGTCAATGCTGCGCTCAATTCCTTAGGAAACGGTTAGAGTCATCGCTTCCAACGGTTGAACTGTCATGCAGAAGGTGACACGATCGCCGGGACAAGAGCTTTATTCGCCTGGCGTTTCGGATTCCTGCTTGAACCCATCACCAGAGACAAAAAGCAGATACGGGTGGTTCATGCACAAGGGCCCGCAGTATTTATTGGATGCAGTCACCATGCTACCGCATACCTCTGAATATTCATGGCTCCCTCCCCTTCATCAGGAATTGTTGCACTTGGTGTGATAAAGGGGGCTGAACTTTTCGCGAAAGGTGACAACTGCTTGAGTCGCGAGCTGTTTGAGTCATGATTCTCCGCTCCACAGTCAACTAACAGGTGCAATGCACCCCGGCCACATATCCTGAGCTGAATTTTATGCCTGATCAGCGTTATTAGGCACGGACGGAGGGCGCGGGCGACCAATAATTCCAGTGTGTCAATGAGCCAAAAGGCGGAGTAATCATCATGCCAATAATTAACGACGGTGACGAAGTCACGGCCATTAACGATTCGAGATAGGACCAACAGGCAATCGTCGTGGGAAATGCGAGCCCAAACAATGAAGGCGGATGCTGATACTTATGCTAATTACGTAGTTGCATGGCGATTGAGTACTATAAATACCGAACTCTTTGTCTCTCCATCACCCTCCTCCTGTACTGTTATGATGCTGAGTTCGAGTGAAAATCCGAGACTCCGGGTCAATAAATCTTTTGTTCCAGTGGTCACATCACCTCATTTTTCTCAACTGCTTCCTGGAGGTCGCCTATTCGCTTCAATCGGCAATTGGAAAACTCCCCTTGATAGCTGTGAGGAGCGAATATAGATTAATTCTCACATCCGACAGCCGTGAGTACAGTTGATTGGCAGTAGAGTTGTGATAAGCGAGGAAGATGCTACCAGCAAGCCCTGACTACTTGTGACAGGAATAATCAAAATTAGTAATTAAATTTCAGACGACCTGATCATCCAGCACATACGCCGCGCGGGGAAACTCCTGCAGGATTGAATTCTTTCATCAAGACAAATAGAACAGTTAAGGAGAAGTGACCAGATAGTTAAAGGCAGGTTACTCTGGCACCTTGGCACTGAGCGCCCGGCGTATCCTACAAAAGTAAGTAGTCTGAGCTCATTGCGTAACAACACTTGTTCGTCTCTGCGACGCTCCTATCACGCAAAGACAAGATCTACAGAAGACTTGTGAAAATTCCCATAGCAATAATCAGAAGACAGAGTGGCGAGCAAACGTTGCTTTTGATAACTTCTTTTCAGGCCTGTACAGTTATATGGGAACGGGGTTCAGGGAGTGAAAAAAATCGATAAAAGTTAGTTTTTAAAATACAGGCCAGGCAAGAGCGGAAGGGCGCAGAAAGTTGAATGTGGTTAGTCAACCTTTGGCCACGGCAAGCGCAGAGCCTGAACGAGGCTCTTCCGGGCGCATAGGGTCGGTTTTCGTAACCTGATGGCGGCCGCTTCTGCTGTTGCTAACAGGCGCTGACCCAGTAGCGTAGGGCAGCTCAAGGGGACCTTATAAATCATATGAAATGTTTAAGCGGGGTCCACATGATGGCCCCAATCCACTGCATGCACAAGGATAACGCTGTCTATTCTCCTAGTTTCACCCTTTGCTAGCCATGCGGGAAGGTGCTCTCGTATTCTTTTGGAAAGGCGCCGACTCGTACGACCAATATAAACTGCCAAACCGGAACAAGTGAATGAGTAGATGCACATGGAGGCAGTCTAAGGTTACTGATTGTGTCCAGAAAATATCACGATAACCGCCTCGGCTTCTTCGATTTTAATCGGCCTCTCGCCAGAGCTCCCTTTGGAAAAGGAGAGAGAAATTGAGGCTGAGCCTGTATGTCCTATTCATGTGTCTATCTTGGAATTACTTTGTCCAGTATAAAAAAACCTCCTGAGCTCAAAATTTGGTGCTCTTTTAAATAATCATTCCAAGATAACTGTTGCAGGCTGGAAGCTCACAAAGTGAACTGACTAAACCAAAGTGACAACTTTTCATTATCCCCCTCACGGTGTCTCCCACCGCTCTGAGGTAATCAACGCCTGTTATTTGCGTTTTTTTCGAGATTGACAGTGGTGTGGTATGCGTAATCAGTGGATTTTTCCGTCCTGTTCTTGTCCTACAGCTGTAACCTCGAAAAAACGGAAAACGAAGGCGGGCTAGACGCCGTGGAGGTCTGCTTCACTTTAATTCATTTCCTGCTCACGTCGACACTGTCTCGCCTGGTTGAGATAAGACTTGTCGCTTTCACTGGTTAAATTGTCGTCTGAATCCTACTGAGGAGTGCATTTCGGCCGTCTTCCACAGATAAACCGCAAAGAGTCGTCTTAACAGTATCAAGTAGAGAGTTCGGACGTCAATTTCGACGATGTCCATGGTGCGCTTCGCAGCAGAGTGAGGACACGGACGGTGACTTTCGCGTGGATAAGTTTATAGTGATAGTAGACTTTCCCAGCATCCCCTATCCTGCTCAAGTTCATGCGTTGTGCAGTCTTATGCCATGGATCACTAAGCCATGGCCCTCGCAGCCTAACGTGCGCTAGCAGTTCTCTGAAACCTGGTTCTCTGCCGGTAGATGCGCTTGCACCTCTGCTGGGTACACAATTCGAGAGCATGGCTGTCCAGTCATCCACGTCTCTTCTGTTGTTGTTGATCAAAATCCTCGTCAAGTGTTTTTTGTGGACCATGGGCTATGAAATGGTACGCCGAAGTGGGGATCCGGCCGTGCCAACCACCTCCGCCCTCCCCCACCCTCGGTCTCTTGACTGTGCCTTGATGCGGGGCTCAGGTAGGGCAGGAGATGGAGGAGGGGGAGGAGGAGGAGGAGCGGGTGCGGTAGATGTTGCGCAAGTCTGTTCTCACTATAAACCAATTCATGTGCAAATCGCCGTGCCTGCTTCACCTTGCTGTGGAGCACACAGTGTACATCGTCGGCCACAACGGTCGGACTGCCTTATGTCGCTTTAAGGCAGCTGTGGAAAAGTCCTGGAAGGTGAAGTAAATATTTGCCCGCCTTCCGCATTGCCTTCATTTGCAGGAATGTTTCAGGAAAACTGAACGGTAGTTAATTCAAAGGCACAAGAGTCTTGATACTGAACACTAAACCAAACCACCAGCAAGACACTGCGGAGTAATTAAACAGAAGCTAACGCATTGGAGCGCTTAGCAGAGCTTCAGATATAGAGAACGGTGGCGTGTGTGAGGCCACGTTGGCAGCCAGCACGTTCACTTGTATCGCCGGAAGCGGCAGATCATAGGGGACAGGACAGAGTTAAGATCAGTGAACAACAGAATTGCGCATCAAAACAAGCAAACGGCAGCCAAAAAGTCCGGTGAAAACACTAAAAAACGAACTAACAACAGTCGACATATCAGACCCACACACGAAAACAAGTGCGGCAGAATAAGTAAGAAGAAAGATGAAAGCAGAAGCGGACAGTGCTGAAAGAGGAGAGGGGTGTTTGAACAGCACAAGAGGAGCAGACCATCGGGGGCCGCGAGATCCACCATTGTCCCTTGAGGTAGGTACAGTGGCGGCTTTTGCGTGAATTCGTTTATAAAGCGAAGTGAACTTGCGTTGCTTATGCCACAATATGAGCTTTCCGGAACAGGGAGTGTTTTGATGCCAAAAAGAGATCAAAATAACCGGTCTGCTCCCTAGCCCCAAACGTGCCAGGACTCGCTGATTAAGTCACGTAACGCACGTAACAGTGCCAATAATCACATAACACGTGAGGCACATAGCACTTGAGGCCCGTTATCTCCGCGACCAGTTTATGCGAAATGGCTATCCGAGAGCATTCATAAGTCGCTGCTTACGCGTTCGCCACCAGAGAACTGGAACATCAACGCCACTGACGACGTGGCATTCTCTGCCATACATCAAGGGTTTTTTTAGAAGCGACCGAGCGCATTGCTGCGGAGATAGATGTTGGAATTGCACACCGACCCAAAGCCACCATGCGCAGCAGGGTCATGAAAATCAAAGACCGGCTAAAACCTGAAGAGCAATCTGGAGTAGTGTATCGCATTCCGTGTGAAAATTGTTCTTGTAACTACACAGGACAGACTGGACGCATGCTCGGATCGCGCATACACGAACATAAGCTAACTTTGCGGCGAGGCGACGCATTATCACAAGTGGCCGCCCACACCTACAAAATGGGTCACGAGTTTAACTTCGCAGGCACCAAAATAGTCGCCCATGCCGGGAGCAAAACAGGCCGAGAATTGATTGAAGTCTGGGCCTCAGATGAGAACTCAGTCACTCGATTTATCGATCTGGCGCCGGCGTACAAAGCCCTGCGTAGTCACCTCCAGTCGTGTGACCTCGGTCGATGATTGGGCCTATGTGCCTTATAACTGCCGCTTGTCCTGTTTCCGCCACTACCTCTGACGATGGACTCCTGTACGAGTCTGAAAGCTCAGGATAATAAACGAAGTGTTCCGGTGCTCGACTCTTCTTCTTCACTTATAAAAAGAATAATAATAATGATAACAAATTTACTTAAGATAGGTGGGCTTACTCATTAAATGCCAACCGAAATTCCGAAATGGACTTTCATTTCGAAAATATTAATAAGGTGGGGTTTTAAAAAAATCATTTTGCGATATAACTCTATAATCATTCGGCTATCGCAGGATGCCGGCTTCTGAACGAACTACTTTTGGGCTGCATGCGTAATTTATACTTTGTAAAAATGACCAGTTAAGCAGCATGCAATTTTCTCATTGATTTTCGATGCGCCTAAAAACTCAATCACATATCATGGAAAACATGCATAAAAATATGCATTCTTTTGCTCATTCGTTAAAAAATGAAGTCATCTTCCAATATTATACTCGAAGGAACAGTATAATTTAGTTTTAAAACGTTTCTCATTGTGAGATTTCTTAATACCGTTAAATGGCCGTTCATAAATCGTCATGTCTCGGCATTTACCAATATGGCTTGTACAGTTAACAATGGGGCTCAAATCACCTGTTTAATTTTATGAACCCATATGGTCTCCTCTTAATACCGTAGAGTAATGCATGGTTTTCCGTACGCGGAAAATATACGGCTTGTAGATTGGAAACGCTGAATGCAAGTGCAACGGCAGGTCAGGTTCGAAATTATTCGGGAATCGGAAAAGTTTTTAAAATCAAACTATATCCTTCTTTTGAGTAGAAAATTGGAAGACGGCGTAAGGTCCTACAAAATTAGCAGAAGAATGACTACTTTTACGAATGTTTTCCATGAAATATAATTGAGTTTTTAAGGGTATGGAAAATCAATGAGAAAAATGCGTGCTGCATAAGTAGTCATTTTTTACAGAGTATAAATTTTGCATTCAGCCGGAAAGTAGTTCATTCAAAAGCCTACACCCTGAGGTAACTGGATTATTATAGAATTATGTTTCATGAAGATTAGTTTTATAACCCTTTTTAATTAATCTTTTCAAGGCGAAAATGCATTTCGGAATTTCGGTTGACATTTAATGAGTCAGCCCACCTACTGCACTTGCCCACTGCTAGGTGACGGGCTCAATGGCACTAAGGAGACTTGGCAGACCGACTCGGCCCTCAAGTCAGAAGCCGACTAGTTCCGTTACTTGATAACTGTTCAAGTCATGGCTGCTAGTATATCCTGTTCATTTGAAAGAGCGTTTCCTTGTTTTTAGTAATGATTCCAGGCGCTAGATCAGAGGCAGGTCGACCACACTCTCGCGTCGCATTCCCATGAGCCTTGGGCCTGTCTGAATCAAGTTGACTGCGTGGGAGATTCGTCGTGGCTATTTGGACCCGACAAGTTGCGAGGGACAGATCATGTGTGGCAAGCGTGCAACACCTACAGTAGATGTGCTAATTCATGAAATGTCAACCAAAATTTCGAAATGCGTTCTCCTTTCGAAAAGATAAATTAAGTAGTTCTGTAAAACTAATCATCATGCAGCAGAAATCTATAATGATCCAATTACCTCAGGGTGTCGGGTTTCGAAAGAACTTATTTTCGGCTGCATGCAAAATTTATACTCTGCAAAAAATGACTACATAAGTAGCATGCAATTATCTCATTGATTTTCGATGCCCTTGAAAATTCAATTATATTTCATGGAAAATGTGCATAAAATATTCATTCTTTTACTTATTCGGTAGAAAACTACGTCTTCTTCCAATTTCATACCCAAAAGAAGAGTATAATTCGGTTTTAAAGTACTTTTCCAATTCCCGAATAATTTTGAACCTGACCTGCTGTTACACTTGCATTCAGGTTTCAAAACTACAAGCTGTATATTTTCCGTGTACGGAAAAGCATGTATTTCTTTACGGTGTTAATAGAGGACCATATGAGGTTCATAAAATTAAGCAGTGGATTTGAGCAATATTGTTAACTTTACAAGCCATATTCGTAAATGCAGATACATGACGTTTCATGAACGGCCATTTAACGGTATTGAAAAATCTCACAATTAGAAACTTTTTTAAAACCGAATTATACTCTTCAGTTGAGCATGAACTTGGAAGAGGACGCGATTGTCTACCGAAAAAGCAAAAGAATGCGTATATATATGCATTTTTTTCATGAAATATAATTGAATATTCAAGAGCATCTAAAATCAATGAGAAAATTGTATACTACTTAAGCAGTCGTTTTTTGCAGAGTATAGACATTGCATGCAGCCCAAAATAAGTTCATTCGAAAGCCGACACCCTGTGGTAAATGGATCATTATAGATTTATGCTGTATGATGATTATTTTTACAACACTACTTAATTTATCTTTGGAAAATGAGAACGCATTTCGAAATTTTGGTTGACATTTCATGAGTTAGCACATCTAATGTAAGTCATAGCAAAATCCTTGATTAAGGTTGGTCGAGAGAGGTTTCTCTGACGATATAATCTCGCTCAGTTTCTGGCATAATCAAGGGAAACGTAGAGCTGGAGGCTGTTACGTACTACCTGGCCTACAAACAGACAGACCATGGAACGCGAATTCCACATTGTAACCGGCAGAGAGTGGAGACAAGTGCTCAGAAAGATAGCCCGTTGGTTTAGTTCTGCAGGCCCACTTGATTAATACTATATGGTTGGCTTACTAAAACAATTTTAGCTAAAAAACCTAACTTGGCCACTCGCTGGAATCGAAAGGGAGCGCAAGTGGAGCTCGGAGCACGCGTAGGGAAGCGAGTGAAGGTGGCGTGTACACACTCCCCCTCCCCGACACAGCCACTCGCTGCATTAAGAGGATATGGAGGACGCAGTCACAACTGGGAGGCCCACTGAGGGTACCACGTGGTAATTCACAGCGCATGGCCACTGCAGCAGAACCGACGGAGTTCGACGCCATCGGAACAGTTCCAGTAGCAAGTCTACTTGAACAATAGAAGCGCAGAAACGAGTCCCAGGAAGCAGTCTTGAAAAAGGAGACACGATCGCTGGGACAAAAGCTTTACTAGTCTGACGTTTTGGATTCCTGCTCGAACGCATAAGCAGAGACAAAAAGCAGATACGGGTGATTTATGCACAAGGGCTGCAGTATTTATAGGATGCAGTCGCCTGGCTACCGCATACCTATGAATATTCACGGCCCTCCCTTCATCCAGGATCGTCACACTTCGTGTGATGACTATTTGATGGCCGACATTCGCGTCGTTAATTGCTGCAATCTCATCACGGGCGTTGGATGTTGGTGTGACGATTGCTCGACGATCTGACCCACCGACGCTGGCTTTGGGAGGAGTGTTTACCTGTGCGCTTCCCGCGTGGATAATTACTCCGCCTAGGCGAAGTCTCAGCACCGAGTATGAAGGGGCAAGATCATTGCACTTGTTAATGGGCTGGGGTCAGTAAACGATGACTCACGCAGTCCCCAGCTCACGCGGTTGTCGCCTTTTGCGAGAATTTCGGCGTCGTCGAATTTGAATGTGTGGCCGGATCTCGTCGAATGAGCCGCAACTTGACAGCTAGCGTCGTTTCTCCTGACCGCTGTGGCGTGTTCGAACCTTTGCGTCCGGAGCTGTTTTCCGGCTTCTCCGACAAAGTTGCTTTGTCCGTAACTGCACCATATCCGGCAAACGACTCCAGAAGTCTCTTGTCGTGGTATCGGGTCTATTGGTTTCATTACCTAACGCATGCTGGTTGCTTCCGGTCTGTGTGCAACTCCAACCCCAAGTGGTGCAAAAAGGCGGCCGACAGTTTCCGAAACGTTCTTGCCAAAATTTGATGTCCGCGCGTAGAAACCGGAAGACAGCTCCGAACGCGAATGGCCGAACGCTGCAGCGGTGAGGAGACATTATGTCAGCTCTCAAGTTTTGGCTCATTCTACGAGACTCGGCCACGCATTCAAATTTGTCGACGCCGAAATTCTCGCAAGAGGCGACAACCGCGTGAGCCGGGAGCTGCTTGAGTCATGGTTTACTGGCCCCCAGTCCATTAACAAGTGCGATGACTTTCCTCTTCCCCACTCGGTGCTGAGTCTTAGCATAGGTGGAGCAGTTGGCCATTCAGGAAGCGCACTGGAGTCTACTCCAAATTTGTGCTGTTTCGATCTCACGTGGGTGGTGTGGCTGGATTTTGAAGGTATCTGCGCCGGAAGTTATCATACCAGTGTTCCTTTTCTGTGGTTTACTCCATCTTGCTCTGGGGTGTGTTGTATACTATCAATGGCTATGTGAGTGAGAACCTTTTTGTCAACAGCCCTGCTGTCCGTAGTTCAGCGTAGACTAGTCTTAATCATCGGGAGTAAGTGTACATACAAACAGTCGTAAATCACGGTGTGATAGTTGCGGGCGCTTAGTCGGCCGCTAATTTCCGACATTCCAGGTATCTAATTTTATTAAGTTCATTCGTTGTTTCCTCCCTGATTACTTCAAAAGGAGAGGTTACATCACAATATATTGCAGTGGACTAAGCTGCACCGAGTGTGACTGAACCAAGCTATCTGAGCGCGCTTGATGAACCGAGAAAATTAAGCTACTTCGAAATTCACATTGTCTGATAAAGCACTATTTTTCTGCATCTATGATTTCCGCTGGGGAAAATTTGATATTTAAAAATTATTCCATGCTAACAAGCCTCCAAAAGACCACATTTGCTCTCGATGGTGGACATATAGTCGCATACCGGCATTTTTTATGCTTGAACAACTACCTGCGGGTAGTTATGCATTTACTTTGCGTGCGAATTCCCAAACTTCGCTTTGAATAGCGTATCAACTCTTTTACAAGTATCGACGACAAATTACTTTACTACAGTCCTTTAGTTGACACTCTCGTTTTTTTATCCGAATCTCATTTTTGCACCCTGTAGCACTTTATTCAAATACTTTTTTGTGGTGACTTGGCGAAACAACCTTCCAAACTGAGTTTCTACTTCGGTGCCCGTAGTTGTTTAACGTAGTACGTTCTAGCTACTTTGTCTAAACGCCTTCAGGGGCAGTCATTTCCCCTCGCGTCTGCTTGCATTGGATGGGATTGTAGAATAGACGCGGGTCCATCATCCAGGGGAAACAGCATTAGTATTTGGAAGGGACACGTGAATCATGGAACGGCGATGATCATAATCGAAATCGCAGAAATCGAGTCTGCGCACATGTAGACGACTCTCGAAGGGCAACGGTTTCCCACCGTCGAGCCGATCAGAGCGCTTCGCACCCAAAAAGATTGCTGATAGAAGCGAACAGGTGAGTTCCAGGTAACAGTTCAGAAGATGAAGATGTGATCGCTGGAACAAGAAATTTATTGTCCTGACGTTTCGGATTCTCACTGGAATCCATCATCAGAGACATTCGTAGATAAAGGTGATGGTTGCACCAGGAGTGCAGTATTAATAGCACGTGGCTGCCGTGGGACCGTATGCGCACTGTAATTAATAGTTCTCGCAATTGCCGCTGGGGTCGTAATTGATGCGGCGGTGGCTTGGCGGTCGGAGTCCGAGTTGTTAATTGCCGCGATTTCGTCATCCGTGTTGGATGTTCGTGTGACGACAACACTCTAGAATGAAAAAAACATTCTGTAACTGCAAAATCAGGACCGGGTGTAGCGACTGCATCTTCCTATATCATCGCAAACCTGTCGCGCAGTTGGAGATTGCGTATCGGGAAATCGTGGTCCATTTTGCACTGGATCATTGAGCTCCTAAGACTCCAGGACCCAGAATCATCTCTGGATCCGACTTCAAATCATCGACCCACTCATTTATTGGCCACCGCGGAAGGAGGGTCGCCGTCTGAGACCGGCGAAATCCTGAGCATCTGCAAGGCACCAAGTACAGCGATATTTCATAATTCACGAATTTCCACGGGATCCGCCAACGTCAGTTAGCAAATGCATTGGTTTGTGTTCAGGCAAGCAAAACACGGAAGCTCTGTCTTACTGGCTTTGAACAAAGCGATTTTATGTGTAGCAGCATATACTTAAATATTTATACCCTGATGAACCCCTCACTGTCCGGCCCTTAGTTTCTTTCTAACTTAAAGCGCAAGCGTATGGAAGATGGCAAAAAGTTTTCAACATCTGGCCACTTGCACTTTGGCTGTGAAAGCTTCG
The DNA here is from genome assembly GCA_902702965.1 of Spirometra erinaceieuropaei. NCBI lineage: Eukaryota > Metazoa > Platyhelminthes > Cestoda > Diphyllobothriidea > Diphyllobothriidae > Spirometra > Spirometra erinaceieuropaei. Next base: position 182,676 of record CACRXP010000487.1, read on the forward strand.
GATATGTGATTAGAAAATTACTGCACCTGCCTAGAACAGTTTCTACTCAAGTGCTGTAGTCGATTCGGATCGGGAGTGGTTTGTCCTACTTGGAGGGCGGTGATTGGAGCGGTATCCCTGGCTTACAGTACGTGACCTATCTCGTGAAATATGATCAAAAACAGCGGAAATAGCCTCAATGTATAGAGAATGGCATGTTCTTGCGTTTACGGTAGAAAAATATTAGTATTGCTTAGGAACATGAAAGAAACCGTCAAAAGTGTCAAATTTTTACTTGGCCTCGCCGTGTAAAAATGCAAAGTACACAGAGATCCGTCAACGGAGTGCAGTAATAAAGCATTTCTTAAAGAGGTAATTCATTGTGGAAAGTTTTCTTATTGATGGAAGGCATATTTGTTGGTGTCTTTCGTTATGGACAGTAATTTTTCTCAAAAATGATGTTTGATGTTTGAATGGGTCTTCAAATGTGACCCAAGCGACCATCTTCGTGAAAAGGAGCCCCCGAACACTTAGTAATTCGGTAAATGCGTGTCCCGACCAACAGTTCTACCTCTTGTCGTTTTTTTAATTTCCTCAGAAATTATCTAAAAAGTTGGAGTAGATCAGTTTATTCAAGGTCTAAAGGCTCAGACTGAGAATTTCATACATGAATATTTGGGCCAAAGTCCATCAGCCGCAGCGGGTAACCGCATAATATTTATTAACTGCCGACAGGCAGCTTATAGTTTACTTTATGTAAAGTGATACCATACTAACAGCGTATGGGCTTTTGGCTAGTACCCGTACTGTTAGTATGCTATCACCATACCCTAAAGTTCTACCTCTGTCCCTGCTGCTAGGAAGCACATGCATCGGGTTCCACGACTTTCTAAAGAGATGTTCTGACAAACGATCTCAGTCCTGCGTGTAGGAGATGCAGAATCGGATGTTGGTCTTCTGCCAATAACACTGTCTACCTTCCAGCACCAACTATAGGATTGCGTAACTAATCATCCATCTACGGCAGCAAGGCGGTAGGTTCAAAGGTTGTTTTTGGACCTAGGATGGCATCTTTTTGATTTTTGAGAAGCCGACACCAGTCAGCTTGCCTGGTGAACTCTCTTCTTGCGTGGAGGAAAGTTTCGGTGATAAGCCATTAAGACAATGGGAGCTGACAGGGCTGTCTGCTGTCAGAGAAAATGGGAATTGTTCATAATTTCGCGGCGTAGAGAAGCGGGCAATCACAACTGTCGTTTCGCATTTAGCTTAACAGATTGGCTCAAAAGTCTGACAGGAATTCAGAACAATACGAGTTTGCTGATGTGGAGTTGAATCAGGAAAGCTGCACGATCTAGGCACTAGGGAAACCCAACTAAAGTCCCAAGTCCGATAAGTGTGGGATGAAAAGTAGACATTTTTACTAGAGCAACTCGCGGTTTTACCCCCAGAGAATATTTTGTCGTACAAAAGGTAAGCTAACTCACGAAATGTCAACCGAAATTCCCAAATGCGTTTTCGCTTCAAAAAGATTAATTAAGTAGAGTTGTAAAAAAGGTCACCATGCAGCGTCATTCTATAATAATTGGATTACCTCAGGACGCCGGCTATCGAAATAACTTCTTTCCGGCTGCACGCAATAACCATACTTTGTAAAAAACGACTACCTAAGTATCATAAATTTTTCTCGTTGATTGTCGGTGCCTTTAAAAATTCAACTATCTTTCCTGGAAAACACGCATAAAAATATCTATTCTCTTGCTCAGTCGGTAGATATTGACGTCTTCTTTCAATTTAATACCCTAAGGGAGGGTATAGTTCGGTTTTAAAAGTTTCTAATTGTGAGACTTTTTAATACCGTGAAATGACCGTTCATAAAAGATCATGTCTCTGCAAATACCAATGCACCTTTTAAAGTTAACAATATAGCTTAACTGCATTGCTACATTTTATGAACCCCTCTCAATACATTTTTTGATTTTCCGTACGCAGAAAATACGCGGCCTGTAGTTTGCAAACCCTGAATGCAAGTGTAACGGCAGATCAAGTTCAAAATTTTTCCGGAATTCGAAAAGTTTTTGAAAACTGGGTTATACCTTGCGTTCGGGTATAACGTTAAAAGAAGACGTAATTTTCTTCCGAATAAGCAGAAGAATGGATATTTTTATGCATGTTTTCTAAGAAATATAATTTACTTTTTAAGGACATCGAAAATCAACGAGAAAGTGCATGCTACTTAGTCATTTTTTACAAAGTATGGTTTTTGCATGCAACCGGAAAGAAGTTATTTTGATAGCCGGCATCCTAAAATAATTAAATTATTTTAGAATGACGCTGCACGGTGATCTATTTTACAACCTAACTTAATTAATCTTTTCAAAAAGAAAAGGCATCTGGGAATTTCGGTTGACATTTTGTGAGTTAGTCCACCTACTAAACATAAACAGTGAGAAGGGGATGCAGGCTTCACTACTTGTTATAAAAATGAATACAGGATGTTCGGATGGATATTCACCAAAAGACCTGTATGCAAAGGAATATATGCTATTTTTGACGCTCAAAAACTTGGCCTAATTTCGAACTACAAGGCGGAATTTTCGGGATTTTTTGCAGACCCCATAGACAGCCGCATGGAGATGAACGGCCAATAATCACGAAGAGGGGAGCACACCGTTCCATCCCCCTGCCAAGCCAATATGTCACCGCACCCATGGTCTGTGATGTAATCAGCCCTGAAGTCTCCCGCTTTAAGTATCACATTTCCCACTAGAGGTTAGACAGTGCCAAGACCATTCATGATATTAATGGAAGCGAGATCTCGCACTAGGGTAATTAACCACACTTTTAACCTTCCGGTACCGGCTTTCTTAGGTTGAGTCAGTTCAAGAACAGAAATACTCATACTTGAGACGGGGTATTCGGATGCCAACTTCACAGGCGGGCATCTTAACTTTACAGAGGCTTATAAAGTCCTGCATCAGTAGGCACACAAAGACCAAGACAAAACTGCCACATCCGACTTGAGCTAATCGAGTAGACACGCCACGATGTGGGAGCAAAAATTTCCTCATGTCGAACAACAGTCGCAGAGACCCAATCACCCAGCATCAACATGAGGACTCATCAAGCAAGCATTTGTCAAGCGCGCCAAAGGCCGAAGCAACTTAAGATTTAAGAAATCGATTAGTGTGGACCCGACTAGTTCGTCATGCCATTTGCATTTCTACTCGATTTTCTGCATTTGGCGCTTTGACAGTGGTGAGCCGACCAAGTTCTCTTGAATTTCAGTGACTCGATGAGTCTTTTCTTTTTGTAAAATGCAACTTTGGATAATTTTGGTCATTAAGCCGAAAGCCCAGCAGCGGGAACTTTTATTATATGTCCCTTTAATACACTCGCTGAGAGCGAACGCAGCTACATTGGTTAACCCGGGCAGGAATTGCAGACCCGCTTACAGGAGCACAAATCGGTGACTTGGAGGCTAGATCCAAACTCTCAGCTAACAATGCATGTTGAAGAAACTGGGCATACTTTAGATCTTCAGAGAGCTACCATCGTCGCAAAAGTCGAACGGTTAAAACACAAGGTTTGATACTCCGATGCCACCTCAATCAACAGGCATCTGGATCTTCCTGCAGTCTAGAGAGTCCTGCGTTATCACGTCAGTAAAGCTCAGGACCAAGTAACCACACTGAACTTAGGAAGGCCCAATATAGATAGGCCGACGGCGAGTCGGCGAGGGAGGAGAAGAACCACCAGCCCAATCAACCCGACGAAGCGGTGACTCGCAAAGCACACAGACAAAATGTCCAACAACCATCCCCCGAGGGGCCGAGGCAGCGAGGGAAGATAAAAATCGATCAGCACGAGGCAGACCGGCGCGGCAAACCACTTGGAATTTCTAGTCGATCAAGTGCATTTTACGCTTTGACAGTGGGGAGCCAACCAAGCTCTTCGAAACGTCGCACCTAAATAAACGCGGTCCAGTGAGCCCATCTTTTTCATCAAATCATCAACCCGGATCTCTCAACTTTGCCCATCTGAACACTCTCTCTCGTCAGGGAAAATAACACACAAAGGCGCGAATTTTTACTTTCCTATCCATGTAGTCTAATTCCCGGTGGTAAACGGGAGTATAGGCCCCGGCTCTCGATAGATTCCACGAAATTCCTATTCCCGTGTCTCCTAGCTTTAACTCTAACCCTCTGTAGCCTCCGAGCCTAGCCCTAACACTAACTGGAATAAGCCTTACCTCAACATTAATTGTCCTTGGAATGTAAGTGGTCCATACCGCCGTGCCCAATTCACTTTCCTACTAGGGGCTCGAACTCTAGAAAATGGCTCCAAAACCGCCCAATCTGCAATTTCAGGCGGAGATTTTCAAAGAACGCTCTACAGGCCACAGTAATTGTCCGACTTTTGGTGCAGTCATCATCAGTCCACTTGGAGTGAGTCGTACACACCACTGGGATTACATCTTGTGCCAAAATTGGGTGGTCCATTGGGAAAATTAGTTGCGCGAGAGAGCACAGCTCCATAACTGATAGACTGTGTGGTAGGTTATTTCACAGTTTGCGCGTGAATAGCCTTCAAAGGCAGGTAGATTCCGATGGCGTTTGAGTGGGCGTTTGAGTTTGCGATGTACTATTGACGAGCACCAGCGCTTGGACAGATTTAAACAAAGCGAACAAAGGCGGCATTAAATGACGGCAAGTTTACTGAAATATCTAATCCCAAGCATATGCGCCACCAGGCAAAACCGTCGAGGTAATAAGAGAGCATGCATCTGAAACCCGTTCCGACCTAAGAGAGTTGCGTGAGGTACCACGCCTTTTCATTGGGTTTATTTTCAACGAACGGGCGGGTTGACAGTTGCAGCAGGCATCGTCGTCCCCGGCTTCCAGTACAAACTGCTGAAATACTTTAAACAAATTACCTTTTATAGTATCCGGTGGTCACTTTTGTTTTAGGGACAGGTCGAAAGTGCCCACGATGTCCATCACCTGCTCCACAGCAGGAAAGCTGACTTGCGCGTGACTTAGTCTACAGTAGTGGCAAACTTGCGCAGCATCTACCACACACACCCCTCCTTCACCATCTTGGTTTGGTGTCATGATAGCGTCAAGAAGACCGGAGGGCATGGGCGAATGGCTCGGCTAAAATCCGCACGTAGGCATACCACCACACCCCCTCGTCTATAACAAACACCTGGGCAGGATTTTCCCCAAAGAAAAAAAGGCGGCAACTCAAATCACGTTTTCGTGCATTGTGGCCTGTACCTGTTATAAGTGCGCATTCCAAATGACGCCTGTCGGACAACATTCTGGTCATCGCACATGCAGCGTGGCTCGTTTCGGGGACACTTTTGGTTGTAGTCACTAGCCTATGACACGGCAAGTTATTGCTCATTGCAATGAAAGAGCTAGGCTTGAAAATCAACTCCAAGACCGAACAGAAATGTTCAGCTCTGATTTTATCGTGCCATGACGAGAAGACTGATCTACTATGACGTTTAATTGCAGGAAGGTTTACTGGAAGGAGCAGTACTTGTCCAAATTCAAAGTAGGAGAAATCCAGTTTAATGCCTCTTTGCTCTCAACACTAAAGTGTATAACCTTGAGACGATGAAGGACCAAATCGGTTTGTTCTAGGACACCCTAATAGGATGTCATCTAGAAATAACTCCACCCTAGGGAGGCGATATCAAAAGAACCTGTCAGTTTGAAGTAGTCTGCAGGTACCTGCCTCCTATTCCTGGAGACAGAACGTCTCTAACGGGGCCAGACGACGGTTGCTGTAGCTCGACCGTGGAAAGCTCTGGCGTCCACCGGATGTCCCACAGATTAGAAGCAGAACCGTTGATTGGCGCTTGAATAAGTTTGTCCTGGGACAGACCTATTCAGCACTTACCACAGTCTCTCCTTCCTCAGCCGCATCGCTTGGGTAGCATGATAACATCAAGACGACCGGAGGCGGGCACAACTGCAATAGCCAGCGAATCCAAACAACTTGCCGACGCGCGCCCCACACGATCTTGTTCCCACTATTTGCGCCTGGTTACAGTGGGGCGGGTTGAATCCCCACGTGGATGAGAGTGCTGTACAGACCAGAGTATGGAAGAGCCTTTTCACTCTCGCCCTCAGTTCTGATAGCCATCCTGTCAGATGACAGCCTTCCAAGTCAGCATCATCGGTCGTCCATTCGAGCCTGCCGACCAACTAGTGCCGGAATCGGACGCAGTGGCTTACACCGGCCAGTGTCTACTTATAACGGCATGCCACCACCCGCTTGTACAGCATTAAGGGCTCGCGCAGCCACACCGTAGTCCAATAAACCCCTGCAGTGAACTACTCTGGTCCCGATTTTGTCCACCTTTTTTGCAGCACAGCCGGTTGTTCTAAAGCAGCACAACGGCCCGCCAGTCAGACTGCCTAAAATGCCTTTCCCATTTAAGGTGACTCTGTCTTTCCGAGTTTGTACGTCATGACAGATGCGAGCACAAAGATGTTTGACAACTTAACCGGCAGAACGCATGCCAAGTTGGTCCCTGTGAGCGAAAAACGGTGTGGCATGGACCTCAGTGAGAAGGGCAATCGTTCAACACAGGTCACCACATGGATCCGTGACTGGCATCTTCTTACAATGGCTCAAATTCCTCTGTTTTTCGAGACCGCAGCCAAATGGCGGATAAGGTGGAAAACCGGTCTGATTGTTTGATCAGTCCTACTCCGCTCTGGAGACGAAACGCTACCATGTAGCCACGTGTTTTGCCCCATCTAACTAGACGCTCTCACTTGTCTGGCTGGTATTCTGTGACGCCAATCCCCCGCTGATCCTGTCACGTGACTACGCCAGGCCCACCCACGTGGCTGGCTGGGAGCCCCTGTCGTGTATCCGAGGTTCGATGAAAAATCACGAGCTGGGACAGATCAAAGTTGGCCTCCCTAGTGCTGTCGGCCGGGAAATAATGTTGCAAGGAGCGATTAGAATTATGCTCTTCGAGACTGCCGGAAGCACGTCATGACTACAAGTTCATTGAGACTTCTGGAGATTTTGATTCGAATTGACATTTCATCTGTGTAGATAAACGTCTCCTTGCCGATAGAAGCGAACAGACGGCTTCCAGGAAGCAGTTCAGAAGAGGAAGAAGAAGAAGAAGAAGAAGAAGAAGAGGAAGAAGAAGAAGAAGAAGAAGAAGAAGAAGAAAAAGAAGAAGAAGAAGAAGAAGAAGAAGAAGAAGAAGAAGAAGAAGAAGAAGAAGAAGAAGAAGAAGAAGAAGAAGAAGAAGAAGCGATCACCGAAACAAGAAATTTACTGATCTGACGTTTTGAATTCTCATTCGAACCCGTAATCAGAGGCAGTCCCAGATAAAGGCAGTGGAGACTCACAGATTGCAGTATTTGTTTATTTATTTACTTTATAGATGCTGTGGGATCACATGCATATTAGCATTAACAGCTCTCGCGATCGCCGCTTGGGGTCGTGATTGAGGCAATGATGATGGCTGGTCAGTCCGTGTGCGAGTCGTTAATTGTCGCACTTGCATCACCCATGTTGGCGTGATGATTACTGGGCCTTTGGCCCGCTGTCATTGAGACTGTTTCTCGCCCTCACTCCCTTCCGCCCCTCCCCGCAAGTGGCCGATTCTCCTACTCAGGGAATGTCATAGCACCGAATATGGTACCGGAGATCATTGCGCTTGTTGATGGATTGCGGGCCTGGGAACCATGATTCGAGCAGCTCGCGTGCTGAGAACAAGCATGGCGACTTGTGCGTG
>CACRXP010000487.1:192533-204155 GCA_902702965.1 Spirometra erinaceieuropaei
TGCGTCCAGCCTTGGGACATAGAAAAGAAGACCGAAAGCGGCAGGGGGCGTAGGTTGCCGGCAAGGCCGGACCCGCCACTCCACACCCCCTGGTCCGAAAAACCACACTGGACCAGAATTATAACAAACAACAGAGATGGGTCAAAAAGATGAAATGATGACACAAGTCACTCAGCAGCCATGCACACGGCCTGTATACCCAGCTGTAGTGTGAACGCCTCCACCATCAGGCAGCCAGATGCCAGGCAACTGCCCGCGCACGTCAGACTGCGAGAGCCATGGTTTGTTGAATCGTGGCATAGCATACGCACACAGTCCAAAAAAGCCCACAAGGTTGAGAAGCAGCAGTCATGCATTTAGCCTAGGCTGCCACCCTTCAGTGACCGGTTAACCAATCAGTCATCGACTAAGAGGACGCTAACTATAGGCATCATTGGGTTGCCTGACTCGGCCAGCTCAGTTGTGTATGTGGGGGGAAACATGTTCTGGCATCTTCTCCTGAAATGCCTCCTGGAACACACCTTTTTGTCTCAATCTGAAGTGAAGCAAGTACAAGGTCAGCCTGCCTGGCTGCATAGAAGTTTCCGATTAGGCCACTACTGAGTCCTCCGCGTGGTCCAGTGGTTCACCCCAAAGTTGTCGGCAGTCCAAATCACAGATCTGGACTAAATCTTACTTTAGAAATGAATACGTTTGTGCCACAACCCTTTGAAGGTCGCGTATTAATCCCAAACTTGGGAGTAACATTACCACTTGTTCAGCTAATACAAAAATCTACTAAACGAAATGCAAACTACTGATTGCATGTTGTTTTCTCAATGTTCTCAATGTTCGATGGGTAAAATATCATCAGTCGTCCAAGGTCCCCACAGTATTGGGCGTACAGTAAAAAGACATGCGCGCTTTTGAGTAAATACCCCTAAACAACGCAAGTAGAGGAATAAGGATATGACGCTTCGTTTATGTCAAAATATTCTGTCAGCGCATGGGTTCCTAAACTGTTCCATATCCTGAACCCCTAAAAATGTTACATATGTTCTCACACCCCTAAAACAGTTTCTAAAAATAAAAACAAATTTGCGTAATCAAATTTTAATATTAAACAAAAAATAATGACTAATTTTTTTTACTGTTTAATGGGTAAGAGTTTTTCATATCGTGGCCCTCTGCTGCTAATAGCTGCGATTGCTGCGGACAGTGACATTTTTTCAAAGCATCGCTATCAAGCTGCATCTTAAGAACACAGTTTTGACGCAGTCTTAAAAGACATTCCTGTCGTTCTTTATCATCCGACATATAATGGAAATTGAAAAGGTGTGCGCTTATAATCCATGTTTCCGGGGTTTCATTGCTCCTTCTTTGAAATACCCATAAAATGACTTTGATAATACTTCTTAATTATTAAAAATTTCTCCGCACATATTTGGAATTAGACACTCGTTGTTACCAAACATTTCTTTGAGTAATGGAAATGTCAGAAAGTTTTACTCTTCTGATTCGCCGACTCCAAAGTTGTACATTTTCTTTGTAACAGTTTATCTCCTTGCATCCGGTTAATATGTTTACATTGTCCCCTAAAGAAATACAGTCAGATCATTTGAATAAGTGAAAATACCTCTCAAGTAGGCTAGCATATGGTTGAATTCTTGCAATTCCACTTCACCAACGAGATCATAGTCTCGCTCCTTCAGAAATGCCCTGACTTCTTTTCGCAGTCCAGAAAAACACGTCAACGCATTCCCACGTGACAGCCACCGGACTTCTCTATGGAAAGCCAAAACCTAATTTTCACTTCCAAATTCTTCGCAAAACAACTTAATGGGGTGATGGTTCAGAGTGCGACTCCCAATCCAGTTGACGGTCTTCACTGAAGTTGCAAGGACTTTCTTCTTCATTGGAGATAAGTTTGTTGACGCCAAAGCATGTCGAGGAAGGAAACAGTGGGTGACTTGTAAGTGCGAAATCTCCTGTTGCGTCAGTACAAAAAAGTCCTGATTTGTTCCCTAGCATAGGAGAGAAGTCTTCAGTACGTGCAGAACCATTAAAAAATCTCGCACTCCCTAGGATGCCAGCATGCGTCCCTGGAAGTTGTACAGGTAACTTGTCAGAATAAAAGTATGCAAGAAGTTGGTAGAAGACAATATTAGCTTTAGTATAAGTTGCTTCCATTCGTCTGCCTCCACCAAAGGCCGGTGGAAATTGACGGAATGATGTTAGGTGAACACCACTCACGTCTACCTTACTATATGCGAAAGCCGCTGCCGTTCTCGCCTCGTGCAGCGTCAATGTATCCCTCCGTAAAATATATTTGAATTAATAAGACCGCGAAAATCAACGTGAAAATGGCATGCCAATTAAGTAGTCATTTTTACCAAATGCGGCACCCACAAAAGGGCCGAAAAGAAATGCACTCAAAAGCAGACATCCTGTTGAGTCCGAAATATTACAGGACTTTACCGCATACTGATAAATGTTACAAATCAAGTAATTCATCCTAATCGAAAAGGTGTTTAGGAATTTCGGCTAAAATTTCAGGATATCGGTCGCTCACTGTAATACTAATTATTATGTAGCATAATTCTATAGTATTTCGGATCCGTCGAGATTTCGGATTTTTAAGACATTTATTTCTGATCTCGGCAACAAATGTCTATTTAAGTAGCATGCAGTTTTTACACCAATTTTCAACGGTCGTACGAATCCAAATATATTGCATAGAAAACATGCATAAAATATATTTTCTTTTACTTGTTTATTAGAAGATCACATTGCCTCTACATTTTGTGTCCGACAAAAGTTGTATATTTAGGTTTTGAAAAAGATTTACAATTCCCGAATAACTTTTGGGCTTGATTTGCCGCTGCATTAGCGTTTAGCGATTTAAGTCTACAAGGTGCTGCGTTCCGCGTAATGAAATTAGATATTTCTCTATACCTTTCAGAAGACACTACATGGCGTTCATAAAATTTTGCAATGTATACGAGTTGTGTTGTTTATTTTATGAGAAGCATTGGTAAGTGGACACGTGCGATGCTGTATACATGAACAACGAACGGTCTTAAAAACCTCATAATTAGGAACTTTTTAAAACCGAAAGATAATCTTCCTAAGGGTAAAGCATGTGAATATAATGTGATCTTCTATTAAACAAGTAAAAGATGGCATAATTTATACAGGTTTTCTATGCAATACATTTGAATTCGTACGACCATCGAAATCGATGTGAAAAGTGTATGTTACTTAAGTAGTCATTTTGCTAGGGTCAGAAAGAATTTCATTCAAAAGCCGACATCCTGGCAAGTTCGAAATACTATAAGATTATGCTACATAATTTTTAATACTACAATTTCATCTTATTCATCTTTCCTAATCAAAGACGCATTTCAGAATTTTGACTAACATTTCATGAGATCGATTACGCACTGTAAATTATGCCTTCATTCCGTAATGTTTCTGACACATCAGGGTGTTGTCTTCCGAATGCACTTTTCTGGCCACTTTCAAAAGCGCCACTTGATAAAAAAAATAACTATTTATGTAGCATCCAGTTTCTCTACCTTTCTTCGCCGACTTTATAAATATATTTCACAGAAAGGATAAGTATTAAACAGCCAGCATCCTGATTTATCTGAAATATCGCGGCATAACGCTGCAAGGTAATCAGTATTACAACCCCACTTGGGTAATCCTTCCCAATCGAATACGCATATAAGGTTTTCGATTAACATTTCATGAGATCGCTCAGCGTAAAAAGAACACGCACTAGTTCTCCGTCACGGCAATAAGAAGCCGCTCTTGCTGAAGTTCGCAATTAACACTTCATCTTTAGTGAGTGCTGCAGGTCTCCATTTCGGAGAATAAGTACCGTTTTACGGCCAAATGTAGCTAGGGCACAGGGCTCTTGAACTCATTAGTTTCCGGAAATAGTGTTTCATTTGAAGAGGATTTCAAGTTGCATTATCAGATGCGTCGTCCTTCACCGGAAATCCGGTTCAGGCGATGGTAGAGGTTCCTCAAGACCTGGCATGTCTTCCTGACAGTGCACATTCTAGTACCCGTCAATTTCCCTTTCGCCTCGTCGTTAAGATTCCACAAGTATTCGACCAAGTTACCCAATAACACTTATCCTATTTTTCTTAAACTTCACTGTGTATTTCAATACAACACCTTTATGCGTTTCATGTCATTAAGCCTGTTTCTTTAAACATGTGTGTAATCTGGTCTGGTTTTTGTACAGTGAAAACTCATCTCTAACGAAAAATGTGTAAATAGTCTTAAGTATAAAGTAGAAGGTAAAAGGCCTATTTTCCAATTAAGGAGCCCAATATCGTGACGCTTGATGATTTGCCAAAGTATTCTATTATTATACTTCCCGATTTGTCGACGCATGACTGGCTGAAATTCATCTCTCTAAAATGCTCTAAATAAATAATACCTGGCTGGATGAACAGTCTGGCATTCATCGGGTCCTATTTCATCCGCGGATACATTTGTCTTCACTAAATCCTTGTTTCCTTACGCAGTATCACTTAAGTTCGCTGACATTGAACATGTTCGACTGCAATCTGCCTATTATCGGCCGGCCCCCCAAACTGCGTTCCTTATAAAGAGGATAACGTGGTTAACATCCATAACAAAAGTTTATGAATACTATATGACCTCATCTTGATGGCGTATGAAAAATATGTGACTTTCCTTAATCGGCAAGTATACAGCTTGTAGTTCGGAAAGCCTGAATGCAAGTTTAATGCCAGGTCGGGTTCAAAATTATTCGAGAATCATAACAGTGCCCTTAAAGTCGAAATATAATCTTTCTTTAATTATGGAATTCAAAGAAGGCTAAGCTTGATGTGAAATCCTTAGAAGTAAGGATATTTTTGCGTATGTTTTTTATAAAATATTTGTGAATATGTAAGGCCATCGAAAATCAGTGTGCAAAACACATACTACCTAAGTAGTCACTTTTGCCAAACGCGCTTTTGCAGACGGTGGAAAAGAAGTTTATTTAGAAGTCAACATCCTGACGAGTCCGGATATTACCAGCTGCCTCCATCATATCATAATAGGGAAACTTCATTTATCTACAAATAAAAGGGCAAAATAAAGAACATTAATAAGAAGCAATAAACGAATCAGTGAATTGGATTCACTATATCAAATGATAATACATATAGGCGGGTGAAGTCAATATATCCAATTTATAAAGGCGGAGACCTATGAGACGCGTGGCATATTGCTTCCATAGTGTTTTGGATGGGTGAACTGGGTTGGGTCTTCATGATTGGCAAGTATTGCCCTCCACAAGATAGTGGTGAGCTAAGAAGTTCTCACGTTTTTCTCAGCCGCAATTTTTCTGTAATTTTTCATTCTTATGGCAAGCATTGCATATTATTCGATAGCACTTTTCTTTTCCATGTGTCTAATGTCGCCGTTTTCCTGTAGTTTCGAATATTTCCCAACTTTTGACATGAATAATAGAGCGTCATATTGAGAAAAGCGCGCTTTTTCGACACTTGCTTCTTTTCGTCCTCAAATGAAATTTCGAAGCTCCCAAAACGGATTGTAATTTTTGTCCTGTGTACGGCGAGGGGACGCTATTTTTCCGGAAGAACCGATCGATATTAGTTCGCCAAAGTCAAAAATGGCACGTTCACATCCAAAGACGCGGACGGCCGACCGGCTTCGATGAGGACTGCTCGAATGCACCTTTAAAAAAAATAGTCGACAAATCAACAGAGAATTGGCAGGAAAGTTGCGCTGACACCACCAGACCATAACCGCTACCTTCTACGTTCACACCGTCTTTCACGTCGTGTTACAGCGACGAAACGGAGGCACGGCCAGACCCCTCTCCCTCCTCTTCCCCTTCCCGAAGCCCCTGACAAAATTAGTCCATAACCCCTGGCATCTGAACGCCCCTCTACCCTCTCTCCCATACTGTTTTTTGGTTGTTTAGACTTCTGTTACTGTACCCTCCCTTATATTACTGTCCAGGCCTGATGAAGAATAAACGGACAGCGTACGCTCGCCGAATTGGATTTCTTAGATGTTAGTATGGACATACCCAATCACTTGGAGTCTATTGGAAGGTTTCCAAAAGCTTGGCGAATGGGTGCCGCATGGTTTGTCGGAAAACAGCCAATACCAGCAGCACTTCACTTTTGCTTCCGATTTACTTGGCCGCCTAAAAGATACTCATGGACATGCATAGACACCGGCGGTGGGAAGTGGAGACTCTACCTCAGTGTGTACCAAGGAAAGGAGTGGGTGAGTATCGATGAGCAAGCAAAACCTCCGGCAAAGCAAGATCTTCAGCCTCGGAAGACCCCTGCTTGCGCGCTGTTGGGCTGCGAGGTTGCAGTCCACTAAGAAATGCTCTCTAACAAAAGCAGGCCGCGTAATGAAAGTCCAACTGTGTCGCCTGTATGAAGCTATTCAATTAAAATGACCCCAACATCAAGGCCAGCAGGTTCTACAACATGGCAACGGCCGACTTCACTTTACCAAAATGGTCATCCGAGGGCTGGACTGGAAAGTTAAGCCGCATTCCGACCACCCTTCGTCTCAGTCGCTTCTAAACGGCATGAAGGACGTTACGTTTGACAATGATCACTACCCCCAAATTAGTGTTACGGACAGAGACAAGGGAGACTGAGATGGCCATTCCTGGTTTCCTAGTCGTCTTTAGCCAGCCATACCCAGCCCCGGGGTGTGTAGTCCAGCGATCTGTTGGTAAGAAGTCCAACGCCCTAACTGCTGAGCCGTGGGTTCGTCGTCCTGCCGGTTGCGATCTAGATGAAGACCTCAAAAACGGGCTGGACACCCATTCCAGCTTCAGGTTATGCGGTTTTTAAGGAAGTAGCATCGACAGAATGGTTTAAAGATGGAAAAAGTCGTAAACGATAAACAAGCAGGCAGGAGTCCAGCAGTCGATGCTGGCGCGTTTGCCATCGCTTGTCAGTCACCTCATGAAATGAATGTCTATGAAGTATCGGCATTCTGAGGCGCTTTCGCGATATGCCGTCCGGAATACGATCCTTTAGGCTTCGCTGCATTATGCCTGTTGCGGTGACGCGCTTATGATGCAGGACACCTAAGCATCGGTAGCAAATTGCTTGAACTTACAATGAGTGACCGACCACATGAAATGTTGGCTGAAATTCTGAAATGCGTTTTCGATTAGGAAGAATTACATGGTCGCGGTTATAAAACTGATTATCTCGCAACATAATCTAAGAACATTTTGGACTCGGCACGATGTCAGCTTTTGAATACACTGCTTTTCAATCTCCTGTAGAAACCGTACTCGGTAGAAAATGATTACTTAAAAAGTATGCATTTTTCCCATTGATTTTCGATGGTCTTGCAAATTCAAGTATATCTTCTAGAAACCATCAACAACAATATGCTTTCTTTCTGTTAATTAATAGAGAATCACGTCTTCTTTATATGTAATATCCAAGGAAGGAGTATAATTAGGCTTAAAAAGTTTCCAATTATGAGATTTTTTAGGACCGCGCAATGTCCATTGACGTAGCATCGTACCTGACCGTTTACCACAGCTCCTCGTGAAATGAACAACACAGTCCGCATCCATTGCAAAATTTCATTGACTCTGTATGTCATCTTTTTAATGGCATAGAAAAATATGTAATTTTCTTTACGCGGAACGCATGCACCTTTTAGACTGAAATCACTAAGTGCTAATGCAACGAAACATCAGGCTCCAAATTATTTGGCGATTGAAAAACTTTTAACAGCTAATCATACTCCGTCCTTGGATATTAAATACAAAGAAGGCGTGATTCTGTATTAATTGACTGAAAGAAAGCTTATTTTTGTTTATGGTTTCTAGAAGATATACTTGAGTTTGCAAGACCATCGAAAATCAATGGGAAAAATGCATACTTTTTAAGTAATCATTTTTTGCAGAGTACGGTTTCTACAGGAGATTGAAAAGCAGTGTATTCAAAAGCTGACATCATGCCGAGTCCGACATGTTCTAAGATTATGTCACAAGATAATTGGTACTACAACCACGCCTAAGTAATCCTTCCTAATCGGAAACGCATTTCAGAATTTCAGCCAACATTTCATGAGATCAGTCACTCACTGTATATTGCTTTATTCGTCGCGGTTTGAATGGGCGAGCTGAGCCACCACTCCGAGCCCTCGCCCACGTGATGTATCACCCACGTATTTCCTCTGCCGTCCTCCATCTGCAGGAGTGTATCACCAGTATCACCGGGAAAATGCCGTTTTTCACAATTTATATCGCCTGGACGAATAACCTGACGATGTGCGCGAAAGCGCCTCTTCAAAGCGGATGTCACGGTAGGGGCGCGCAGTCCTTTGCCTCGTTGACCTTTCAGATTCACCCGGTGTGTCCCTTTCCCCTTCTAGTTGGCATTTTCCATTCATTCGAGACCTCGTATGCAGTGACCGCTGCAGCGCAGTGGGACATTTTGCGGCGAATCCGCTCACGGTGGCGGGGCGGGAAGGCATCTGCGTGACTGATTTTGCGGGTCACGGTATCGGTCCTCTGGAAGGTATTAGAATAGCGTGATGGAGAATGCAGGCGGCATCTGATAGGTCATCAGATAACGCGAGTCCGGGGGGGGGGACTTGTGGTGACTCATAGATTCTTTTTAGAGGACGAGCTGCTCCGGGCGGATTAATCACCAGCCTCTGGCTACCGGGCCCTGATGAAGGACTGTCGGTAGGTACTGCGCAATCGGGATTCTGTCCTTTGAATCTCATGAGAATGATCATCCGCCGCCTACTACGACCTGCTCGGCCGTCAGAGCTTAGTAACAAAAGGGTTCGCTTTCACAGTACTGATTTAATGGCAGCGGGCAGCAGGTGAATTGGTAGGATCGCAGTAGGTAGCCAGACATTATACGTTGATACTGTCGACGTACGTACTTGATATCAGTAGGTTTGCTTTCCTTGTCTGGGGAACTTGTTATCAGTAGGTGTGCTCTTACTGAGTCAGGCAGGTCGCCCGTTCCGGTCAGGCTGTTGGGTTTAACGAGGGTTTGGGTTAGGCGTAGGTTAAGTTTTATGATTAGGGTTTGCGTTTTAGAGTCAGGTTCCAGTGTTAGGGTTAGGGTTTAAGTTCCCATTATGGTTACGGTTAAGGTTAGGGATAGGCTTAAGTTTAGGGGTCAAGGTTAGTGTTAGTGTTACGGTCATGTTTTAGTATTTTGGTTGCGTTTCGGTTTTGTGGCTTAGGGTTAGTCTTTACGGCTGCGGCTAGGGTTGGATTTTAGGGTTAAGCGTTGGGTTTCAATTTCTGCCATTATTCCACCTACTTAAAACTTCCCAGCACTTTCCCTGGTAACTTTACTTTTACCCAGAAACTCCAGCATTCTTCTACCAGCCCTTCCATTTACCCTACTCATATAAACCCCTTTTCCCACCATTTGCGTACGACAGGGACCTGGCTGTCCGCCTTCTCATTCCCGGCTACCAACTCCGATCTAACCGGTGAATCCAGTGAAAAAGCAAAGTACAGTGCGTGACCTATCTCATGAAATATTGGCTGAAATTCTGAAATGCGTTTTCGATTAGGAAGGATTACTTGGTCGCGGTTGTGACAATGATTATCTTAAGGCATACTCTTATAACATTTCGGACTTGGCAGGATGTCGGCTTTTAAATGCACTTCTTTTCACTCTCCTGTAGAAGGCGTGCTTGGTAAAAAATGACTACTTATGTAGCATGCATTTTTCCCATTGATTTTCGATGGTCCTGCAAATTCAAGTATATCATCTAGAAACCATAAACAAAAATATGCTTTCTTTCAGTCAATCAATAGAAAATCACGGTATTCAGAATTTAGAGCGATCAGATCACGACATTAGTTAATCAAGTATGTAATAAGATCGGTCGTAAGGTCGCCAGTCGAGCACCTGGTTACTAAAGCCAGGAAATAAAATTCGTTTGTTCCTCCACCGACCGAACTCTTGGCGTACTCTGATCATTAAATCGACTCAGTAGCAGCCTTTGAGGTGTATACGCTGCCGCACGCTGATGGAAGTTTTCAGTGCGCAAACATTCAAGAGGACGGACGACGAAGCGACTGTGTGGGTGCTGTTGTGACATTGCGAGTGATTAATGAGGCCCTGGCGGCTTTTTGCACTGACAAGAACACCCACGCTTGTTTTTGCTTCCTCCACTAAAGCAAGATATTCCAAAATGTTAGCCGCCTACATTGGTATCTTTGGTTGAATGCTAACAGAGAGCGGATAACTACATAACACGTAAACATAGCGTAGGTGGGCTAACTCATGAAATGTCAACTAAAATTCCGAAATGCGTTTCCGTTTAAAAAAGATTAATTAAGTAGGGTGATGAAACCAATCAGCATGCAGCATAATTCTATAATAAATCAGTTATCCCGGGACGCCGGCTTTCGATCAAACTTCTTTTTGGCTGCATCCAGAAACCATACTCCGTAAAAATGGCGACTTAAGTAGCATGCATTTTTTCATTGATTTTCGATGCCCTTTAAGAGTCAATTGTGTTTCATGGAAAACATGCGTAAAAATATTCATTCTTTTGTTCATTTAGAAGAAAATTACATCTTTCAATTTTACACTCGAAGGAAGGGCATAATTCGGTTTTAAAGAAGTTTCTAATTGAAGATTGTTAAATACTGTGAAATGTCTCTTTATAAAATGTCGTGTCTCTGCAGTTATCAATGTTGCTTCTAAATTTAACGATGTGGCTCAAATACACTGCTTAATTTTATGAATCCCATATGGTCCCACTTTACTACCGTAGAGAAATGTATGATTTTCCGTACGCGGAAATTATATGGCTTGTAGTTTAGGAACCCTGAATGCAAGTGTAACGGCAGGTTGGGTTCAAAATTATTATTGCCGATCCGATGGGAACTATAAACAACAGATTAAGGGCACCCCAATTGGTTCGCCAATGCCGGGGCTACTCGCAGAACTATTCTTACAACGACTAGAACAAGATGTTTTACGAGGTTTCCAACCGAAAACGTGGCTCGAATACGTAGATGACAAATTTGTCATCGTTAAGAACTGTGAAGTTGAGCGATTTCATCAGAGCTTGAATGGCACCTTCCCAGCGCTACAATTTGCTCGGGAAGAAACAAAAGGAGGCACCCTCCCGTACCAAGACGTGAGCATACAAAGACTCAGTGACAGCGGCCTCGCAACAAGCGTTTATCGGAAAAGCTCTAACGTTGGGATCATCCTGAGCTATCAGAGTAACTACCCAGCAGCCCATAAAAGAAGCTGTGTTCGGACCCTTTTACACAGGGCCTATCGTTACTGTATTAGCGCCGATTTACTCAAAAAAGAACTGGCCTACTTGTATCGCTTTTTCCGACTCAACGGATACCCAGTCAGTCAGTCAGTCAGTGTATTTGAGGGAAATAGGCGTACGCCTTTGAACTCCCTATTTGTACATAAAAAATCGATAAACAAGCAAAAATGTGAAGACATTACAGCATTAAGTGAATGCATACATTGATTCACATATGTCACTAGTCACATGGTTAAAAAGTCACATAGTCCGCTTGTTGCTGCAGCATATATCTGTCAAGGCGACATTTAAATGTCTCCACAGATTGAGACATAACAA
>CACRXP010000487.1:285000-295115 GCA_902702965.1 Spirometra erinaceieuropaei
CTGATGTACTGATGAGGAGAACAGTACACAGGCAGGAGGAAAACCTGGTCTCACAAATGAAAAAAGAGGGAAGGCAGGTAAGCGAAGATGAGGCGGGCTACTTACGCTCGGTCCGAAGGACTGGTAGCCAAAGATGATGATCCAGAAGGAGAGAAATTCGCAAATGAACATGTACACGTAGACATCCACCTTCTTGTTATAACGCGGATCAGTCATCTTGGAGTAGAATCGGCGCATTTTCGCGACTGGGTTGAATCGCGAAGAGGACTGAGTGTTCCCGTGGGTTGAGTGGCTGCAATAGGAAAAGAGGAGTTTAGAAAAGGCCAACTACTTCATGCTCCGCAGCTCGGTTTCCATATAGCCGTCGTCGCAGCCTAACTCTTGCTTTCGTTCGACAACTATCGTCGCTGTTTCCTTTAAGTGGGAGTCTGGGGGTCCGATGAGTAGAGATAAAATCTTAGCCCAAATCGGTGATACTGTGCAAGAGGTATCACAGCCTACTTTATTATAGAAGTCGATAGAGGCAACTTCGGCCATCATTTCTGCTTGTACTCCATTACACAAAGGAAAATCTGTGCGAGGACAGTAAAAGTGGGCTTGAAAATTATTTCGAAGGAGGGTCCAGCAAGAGAAGACGTTGTTTAGACAATACATGAACTTCCACAGTTTAATACTTCGTTGTTTGGCGAAAAGGGCTGTAAAAAGTTGTTCGGTGGACAGCATCGACGAGGAACTTGGAAAGATCTAGGGTCTGCTTCGCGAGAAAGGGTATTCTGACGGATTCATGGCGAGGAATATCATTTAGAAGCCAGCAAGATCCATCACACTGAGGGTGGAAAAGAAAAATCAGTTCCTTGATGTCCCCTTCCGAGGGGACGCGGCGAGTGAACTCCTGACAAGCCTATTTCACATGCCTTCGAGGCGGCAAGCGTTCGGGTATTATCCTCGATCAGTTCCAGGGAAGTAAGGATCGTTTTCCAGCTCAGACCACTTCCGTGTGCATTTACTCCTTTACATCTAGAGAGTAGGTTATATTGGTCCCAACGAGGTCTTTTGTGTGATTTAGAAGGTCCCACCGAATTACTCTAAGCCACTCGATCAGCGTCTCCTAATACCAGAGGTAACTGTCATCAGGTTACGCAGGACGATCTTGTGCGAGTACAAGAACCTGATACAAGATCCACGTCTACCGTGGTCAAACATCGTTTAGCTGCCTGCCCTTCTCCGCGCCCCCCCCCTTGACACGGTCCTACCTGACCCCCACTGTCTCACAAATCATTGTCTCTCGTTGTCCTCCGCCCCTATTCCCACACTCCAATTGTATGAAAAGATGAACTATGTTGGAGGGCGCTAACTGATAACGCTGTGAGACCTACTCATCCCGCTGTACCTTGGGGGTCGATCTAGGATCCCGCAGACAGTTTCACGATGGCTAGTGGTATATGCTGGATGGCATTACCCACAAAGACAATGAAGACCGGAATAGCCGTTTCTGGCTTATTGGCTGTCAGCAGTCAGCCGATAGCAACCGACAGGACAGCGAGCCCGTGGCTGGCTGATAACGACAACTTAGGCACGAATGGTCATCCTAGTCTCCCTAGCATTTGTCATTAATGCTATTCTTCCTATAAAACTGGCCGCTGGTCGGTTTCTGGTGGGGCTCGAGATTGATCCCCACGATAGTTCGACTCTGTCCGTCGTGTGCTCCACTGCAAGGTGAAAGCAGGGACGATGACTTGCGCGTGAATTAGTTTAATGGTAGTAGACATGCGCTGCATCCACCACACTCGCTTCTCCTCCCCACCTGAACCCAGAGTTAAGACAGAGTCAAGAAGACCGGAGGTGGGGAGGAGGCAGGTGGATGGCACGATCGAGCCCGTACCTTGGCGCTTCACTCCACACCACGCTCTGGTCCACACAGCAAATGACCAGGTTTTTGGAGGAACAACAACAATGTGGGACGGCAGGGGTCCTAGTGTGCGCGACGTCTGCCGTCAATCGCGTCTGCCACCGAACCCCGAAATGCTGGCATTTGTTATGGTGCGCAATCCGATAACGCCCCTGTGTGGGTCCAACGCATCTACCACGTGGCCCGAAAAAATTACGAGCATGTGGCTCAACGATCAGAAAGTTAGATGTCTAATCAACATGTCGCAGGTTCGAGTCCCAAGGGTTGCGAAACTCAAGATTGGGTATGGCTAGCCCATGGCAACTAATAGTCCATAAATGGCCGTTCCAGTCTCTCTTGTCTATGTCGGTAATGCTCTTCTGCAAAAAGACGACCTGCAATCGATTTCTCTTATCACTTACGCGTTTCGTTTCTGCTCCGATACCATATAAACACACTGACGCAGCGAGTATTTATCAAAAGCGCATACATGTTCGCCAACTGGTCTTCTGAAAAATATTTATACCAGAAGGAAAATAGTCGCTCGAGTTTTGTAGTCGTGGTAGACAGTGCTACCTCATGTTGAACATTCTGCTAAAGGAATAGCCAAGCGCGTGCAGGGTCGGTCCGAATTTGTCAAAACCCCTGGAATCGGCGTAAGGCGAAGCTGCCAGTTAACGCGGACTATGTCAAGGCAACCTTCTGCACGGGGCGAGGAAATGACCAATGGGCTCGTGGGACATCAGTAGTCTGCGATCGACACCTTTGCGGTTCATTCTGATTTGACCCAGTGGCCCGTCTCCAACGCGGAACGGAACCGGTCAACTACGCCCGCTCCCGTCTTGACTACTATAACGCTTCAGTCATATGCTGCGGCAACCTGAAGGCCAAATCATGCGCGACGTCATCAATCCCTAAAAAAGCCTCGGCTGGCAGCAGCGTCTAAATCACCAACCGGGAAAATGGATGGACGTGAAGGCTGGTCTGGAGGGAATTTCTGGGCTTGCGATCTTCGACCACCGTGGCCGGCGACGCTTGTGAATCAGCCTCTGACCGACCGCTTGTGAACCGGCAACATGCGGGTCCCTGAGGTCAATAAAAGTGCAAGTATGCATGGTTTACTCGAAGTAACCGCCTTCAGGACACTCACCTGCCACGGGAAACGTCATCTCCAACGTGGTGAGTCGCTCCACTGCCCGAGTACTGCACAGAAAGAGGGACAAAACGCAGTTAAAGAACACAAACCGTCTTTGCGGGTAGAGACAAAATAATGGTCGAAATTATCGCTGATGACTTTCTGTCAGCGACGAGAGGAACTTTATGAGCTTCCGTGGAATGTTAGAACAAACAGACTAGCGGAGACGAAATGCGCATTTTGCAGGCGCTAGCATTCTAATGGAACCCATAATATAAACAGGAGCCGTGTAGATTGTATGCCGAAACGGACTGAGAAGGCTGGGATGGCCATTTTCAGTTTATAGTCACCGCTGTCGGACAACCATGCTTGAACTGGTTTGAATGACCTGGGATTTCAACCAGGACTCGTTGGTCATTGGGCACTAATTTAAACGCTCTACCACAAACTCACGGGCCTGTTGTCCTGTCGGCTCCCATAATCTGGCAATCTGCGATGTGCTCGTCCAGAATGGACGCCGAAGGACGACTAATAAGCCGGAAACGGCTATAACCAGTCCTTTTTATTTGCCGGCGACCTTCTTCTGCATATATTACTAGTTGCTGTACGGGGGCTTCAAAGGGGCGAGCGCACGCGCTGATCAATGAATGCCCCAATCACAACCGACAGAACAGGGAGTCCGTGACTCATTCGTAGGGCAATGGCCTTCGAAATGCTCGATGGCCAATGAGTCCGAGTTCGTATTTGAGGTCATCCGCATCTGGGCTTGGGTATGGCTGGCTGACGATGTTACTCCCTCCCCCTTAATTACTGGTCGCTAAAAAAACTGTCTGTTAGGCCACTGTGCTGGAGCTTTACAAACAAAATAGGACAAGCAGGCTCTGCACTCTAAACAGATCGGCGAGCGTCTGTCGGGTTGGGATTCAGGCCCTTCTTCAACAGGCCCACAAAGTGACAGTGATGAGAAGCGTGCGGTATGTTCACCTTCGAAAGCTCCTCCCCGTCGGATAGTGAGTCACACCAGAGGACGCAAAGATAGCGCCGGTTCAGGGTACAGATTGCACATCAGCAGTCAAAAAATTTAATAATTAAAAAGTCCTTCAGCGAGGGAGGGCACTGCACGCGCTGATTTAACTATAGCCCTCAACATCAAACGAAATCCAGTCCAGGCATTGGCAGCTAGAGTGAAGCGCATCTGCTCACCTGAAGCTATTGAAGCAGAGCTCCAATAGCTGCGGAACACAATTCGCGAGAACGGATACCCAGATAGATTTATCTCCCGAAATATTGGGGAACGCGCCCAAAGCCCACTGTCGCGACTACAGAAAAGAAAGATGTATTCATAAGACTGCCTTTTGGAGGGGACGCAGCGAGCGAATTAGTCAGACGGCGCTTAACTACAGCTATCACGAGGGCATTCCTCACGGCGAATTTACGCGTATGCTTCACAAACTCTCCCCTCCTACGTTTGGGGAGTAAAGACAGACTACCGTTGGAGGCCACATCAATTGGCATCTGTTCGTTCACTTGCTCCTGTGGAGCGGAATACATCGGCCGCAAAACGAGACGCCTGGTAAAGAGGGTGCGTGAACATATGCCTGCCTTGCTAGACAGAGGTGAGACCCGCTAGATTTCAAGTTCCATTCTCGCACATTTAATCCATACGGATCACCGAGCTGATGCTAAGGAAGCATTTTAGGTTGCCTAACGGACACCAACAAGCTTCTCTAAAGGCCTACGCCAACGGATACTGGCAACGGCCGAGGCAGAGGCTATACGACTAGCGAATCCGATGTCATGCCCTCAGAAAACCCTGACAGAAGCGTTCACTCTTCCGTGGCGAACGCCAACCTCAAGTCATGACGACATGACGCCTCAAATTCCCAATTACAGTGACTGGTACTCCGTGTACTCAATCCACGAACATCACACAAAGACTCTCTTACCCCCTTCCCCTAGCTCTGAGGACCAACACCCGCTGACCTTGTTATGCGGGCGGAGTGGGAAAGATAAGTGTTAATGACTTAATAGCCCTCAACATCAAACGAAATCTGGTCCAGGGATTGGCAGTTAGAGTGAGGCGCGCTACAATTTCATCGGCATGAAGTTTTCTGCGAAGGCATCCTTGCAATTGCCAAGTCTGGAGGGCGGGTCGGACATAAGCGCAGAAGAAGTTTCGACGTCATGAATGACAGCTCCTTGTGAGGTAGCATGAGGTGAAAGCTAATCAAAGTGCGCAGTTCAGCCTCTCGAGAAGAGTTCACGTCGCGCTGCATGCGGCGTAATGACAATCAGCGACTACGGGAACGGACCCTCTACAAACTGACTGGCTACTGGGAATTAACCTGTCCTAGTGTTTGCTAAGGGAGGGGGGTTTCCGAGGCATAAGTTCTCAACTACGGGAGAATGACGTTTGTGGAGAAGGAATAACAATTCCAAGGGACGAAACGTACAGAAGCCCTGTTCGCCTCCACCACACGGTCCAGGTCCTGTCTAAACTCCGTGTCATCGCGCCACAGACCGTGGTTCTTGAGGTAACTCCGATGCAGGAAAATGAACAGCAGCTGGATGAGATCCCAGATGGCGTAGGAGGGCGCCTTCTCAATGCCAAAAATGCCCGGTAGCCAGTGGGTTTTGGAGAGAGAGGAGGAGACTTCCTGGGGATCATTGAAGGCAATGAAGCGGAACTGGAAGATGTACTTGATGATGATGATCACCTGAAAGCCAAAAGGGCGGGTTCACAAAGACAGGTGCGCTGTGCAGATGGCGGTGTGAGGTCGCACTGGCTTAAAGTCAGACAGTTGCCTTCACATTCAAATTAGGGACTGGGCAGTTACCTTGAGGTAAGGGGGCGGCAGTCTGCCCGTATGGGAATTCAAGCGTGTCCATAAAGAAAAATAAACCAAGACGACTATAGCTGAAACCGGCCATGTGCTAAATCGTACATACAGTACCTCACAAAATGTTGACTAAAGTTCTGAAATGTAATTTCGAATTAAAAAAATTACTTTAGTAAAGCTGCAACACTATTTATCGTGGTGCATAATGCTAAGATATTCTAGTCACGTCAGGACGCCGACTTTTGAATGAGGTTCTCATCGACCGCTTGCAAAAACTTCAGTTCGTAGAAAAATGACTACTTAAGAAGCATGAATTTTTTACAACGGCTTTTGATGCCCTTATAAATGGAAATATATTTTGCAGGAAATAAACGCACAAAAATATTCCTCCCCTTACTCAATTGGTAGCAAATTGCGTCTGCTTCAAATTTTACACTTTATGAAAAAGTGCCTTTCGAGTTTTAAAAAAAACTTTCTTAATTGTCGAATAATTCTGAACCCCACCCACCATTACACTTGCATTCTGGGTTTCCGAACTACAAGCTGTATACCTTTCATACAAGGAAAAGCATATATTTCTATGTACTACTAATAAGAAGGGGGAATATGGAGCCCGTAAAATTTTATGATGGATGGGGACCATGTTGTTCGCCACATAAGTAGCATTAATAAATGCTCTGATGCGATGGACATTTCACAGTCTTAAAAAAATTCAATGAATAGAACTTTTTAAAACCGAATGTTAATCTTTCTTCAAACAAACAAAAATTTAAGACGTAATTATGCATGTTTTCTAAAAAACACGCTTAAACTTCCAAGGAAATCAGAAATCAATGTGAAAAATTCCTGCTGCTTAATTAGTCATTTTCTATATAGAAAGTAGGTTACGCAGGCGGTCGATAGGGGCCCGTTCAAAAACTGACGTGACTGGAATATCTCGGTGTTATGCCACATGATAAATTAGTTACAAACCTACTCAAGTAATCTTTTCGTATTAAAAACGCATCTCGCAACTTTGGTTAACATTCCATCTACTGCACGATTCGTGGAGTTCGAAAAAAAAACACACAGTTGTTTACAGGATGCGACCAAAAACGTCACTTGGTAGCGCAGATATCAGGATACCTTAGTTGAGCAGAGTTGTCTTTTAATTGCACTATGAACTCTTATTTGAAAAGCCCTCAGACAAGGAGGAGTTTGAAAAATCGAGGGCAAAGGTTAGAAGAATTACTGAGCGCACTCAATGAAAAGGTGATTTACAACAGAGGTCTCAAAATAAATTGCGAGGATTGGATATGGGAGCCCATTGAGAAATTAGAGCCCAGAACAGACCGTGAAATTTGAAAGATGCGAATTAGGGCGTGTAACAGGGCAGAAAACAGACAATCCAAGGCTATTGGGTTAAAGAAGGCCGGATCGGGCAAAACGGTAGGCGATAGGCAAACTAAACCTTAAGTTTAACCCAAATTTACATCATTTTTAAGCGTAACCGGAAACGCAACCCCACTACAACATGTCTACCAAAAGCAAATAAGCTGGCATGCTATAGTAAAAAAAAAACATGGGCCCAAATAGCAAATATACCTTCAACATTCCAGTTCTTAGACACATGTATTCGTCCATTCATCACCAGGTCCATTTAGTTGCATAGAATCTGGGCAACTGACGGAGTTTATAGTTCCATGAGACACCTATAAACCCTGTCAACTTCTCATATTTTTATTTTAATTGTAACTGTATGGGCCCGACGATGAATTACCGAGTATACGTTTGCCAATATGACTTTTCAGGTGTGACATGAGAATATTAGCAGAAAAAAAGCCTTCGTGAATCGTTCGTACAAGAAGCCAGTGGTCTATATAATAAGTTCTCTAACGCAAACGATGGGAACCAAATCTGTCTCCAAGAGTGTGTGACGATGGCACTTCGAACCAGGCATATACGTAGGAAGACTTGCGCTGCACTCACCACATCTCAATATTCCCAAAGGAATACACTGTCTTCTGAATATAATGCATGGTCTGCATAATTAGAAATGGAAGTGCATGATTGCTGAGACGGCTGGACAGCCTATCATGCGCGCCAGGCATGACCTGGTTCCTAACATCGGTGAGAGAATGTCTCATCTAGTGAGCGTGCCTGAAAAATAATTGCAATTGCACTCTCAGTCCGAGATAAGATCAGATCGGCTCTTCAGTTCAAGCATCGTGAAAAAAACTTACAACTACTTAAAAGTGTTAAGGCTCTCAAAGTGATGGTACGGTCCAAACTGGCCCCCATTCTTCGCTAATGGCTGCAAGAGGCCGTCTGAAGCAACGGCCAAAAACCAAAAAAAGACGATCAAGGTGTCGATGGACACCAGATCAGGTCGAAGTGCATGCCTCAATCAGCTAGAACATGCACGTGGCGTGAGAGAAGACTGGATTGAGATGCCCAGCCGTCAAGGCCGGGAACTACAGAAAGTCATATCTACAAAACGAACTGCCGCTCTATGCTACCCCTAGCCAGTTAGCCACGGCTCAAATTAATTTTCGGTTGCTCGAAAACCATAGACTGGTCGCTGTGATAGGACCCTCTGGGGAGGGTGGGGAGGGGGGGGGGGTCATTAAAGCCAGAAGGAGCAACTCCTTAAACTCAATGCGATCCTCTGGAGCGTTCGGAAAGGCTGTTTGCCTCTGGGTACAAGGTCTATTGGAAGTTAACCACTGTAGCCCGAGGTGTAAATCGAAATCGGCTACCGTAGAACTACCACCCGACTTGCCTCTAAACAGAGGCAAAACCCTACTCCGAACGAACCAGTTGGCGGCGCAGAAGGCTAGCAGTTATGAAGGTATCGCACATGGAGGGGCAATCCAATGAGCAAGCGTGGGTGGCGCTGTCTACAGACAGCATAAAGCATGAACTATCCACAGACAGACCAGTTCAATGGGCCCATTTGGAGCTGCTACATGTCTGGATCCCTGGACGACAGTCAAACAACAACAACAACAACCAACCTGATCGCTGTCTTCTAACAAACATACCTGTCTGATGGGATAAGTCCAGGTGACAGAGCGTGTCAGTACTTACAGAGTGACGGAAGGCATGGAAACGTCCGGCCAACCACTGGGTCAAAGTTAATAACCACTAGTTTCAGCTCGGCTCTCTGATTGAAACCTGAGTGGACATGGGCGGAGGAAATGAAGACAACCATGAACATGAATCGGCTTATGGTGAGGCAGACTTAGATGGCATCTACCACTGTCTCTCCTCCCGCGTCAGCCTTTCTCCCATGGCCAGAGGTGACCGCAGACGCAGTGGAGTAGAAAGTTAAAAAACCCGTCTACGCGTGCCACACACACGACCCGATCCCTACCGCACATGTACCAAGTTCCTGTAATGGTGGCTCGGGTCTCACTGAATATGACTTTCATCAGGCTGGGAGGACGAAGCGTATTGTTGTTCCAGAAAACTAATGTTGTTACTCCCAAAAACTGCGATTGCCGACGTTTCCACAGCTTTAGTAAACGCACGTTCCACGTGTAGTTCTCAAATTCCCCTCTCTGCTCACCGGACATCCTGCAATTCGAAACTTACAGCGAATAGATACAACTCCTCCGACGGGGAGAAGAGTGAGAGGTGTTGGCGGGAACAAACACAAGTTTACGGGGATATAACAGCGGATGACAAGTGAACCCGACCTCAGTGTAGGTGATCAAGGTGATCCAGAACGTCTTCGTTGGCCGCGGAACTGAGAGCATGGCCCAGAGGAAGACCATCAGCGGACAGACAAGAGAGAGAACATTGGCCGATCGCATGTGATTGAGCACCAGAATCACATAGCAGAAGAGCTCTGAGTGCACCACCACGAGGTTGCCAATGGCTATGAAGAGGAGGAAGAAGCTGGACCTCGACCGACGGAATGCCTTCTCGCGCAGCTGATACTCCGCCTCCTTGGCCTCTTCCGTTGAAAAGACGTCCGATTGTTTGAGCAGCAGTAGAGAGGAATTGTTACAGGATCTCTCCTCCACGGAGTATCCACGGTAGGGTCGTCTGCGCACGTCAGACGTGCTGCTGTTGTCATTCGGCAGCGCGTTCGATCGGTAGGGACTGCGATTTCCAGAAATCACCTCCAGCACAATGGACTCGAGGTCCACCCTGAAAGCGGACAGAAGATTGCCAAACGAGTTAGGAAAAGGGAAAAAAAGGAGGAGAAGGGTTTCAACAACCTGGAAGCAGGACGCAGACTAGAGTCCACCTCGATAAAGAAGTC
>CACRXP010000487.1:302326-317553 GCA_902702965.1 Spirometra erinaceieuropaei
CGGGCCTGGTACTGTTGTGCTGCTGTGATGGTGCGGAGATGTAGTCATCCGAAGAGGAGGAAAGATTGCCAGACTGTCCAACACCTCTTGAGACCTTTCGGCGTCTGTCTTTGCGACCGGTGTCTGGCCTCTGTCTGCCTGCAGGTCTGGAAGTAGAGATGACATATATGTGCTTTACAGAAAACGCGATCCGGAAGGGTCCGGGAAAAGATAGCTGACCAGAAATCAGTGAGACGGGTTCTGTTAACTGGGTCGGAGAAACTGGAGGACTACTCTGGACGCGGATGGCCGAACCCGCAGCTGCAGCAGGAGTGAGGAGGAACAAAGCCACCTCCCAAGTCACGGCCCATTCGACGGGACCCAACCAAGCATTCAAGTTTGATGAAGCCAAACATCTTGCCGCAGGTGGCAACCGTGTGAACCGCGAACTGCTCGAGTCATGGTTTTCCGGTCCTCAATCAATTAACAAGCCCAACAACCTCCCCGCTTCATGTTCGAGGATGAGACTTTGCCTAGGCAAGGTAGTCAGTCACGCATACAGCGTACGGAGGGCCATTGTTCCTGGTGTCAATGTTGGTGAGCCAAATTACCCCAGAGCCCACGTGGATGACGAAACCCGGCAGTTAGCAACTCCACTGCGTGCGATGAGCGTGGGAGCCGATAATTTTGACCGGCGCGCAGGCGCATGGCAAGTGCATACTGCAACACCTGGCCAGTGGGACCGTGATGCACTCGGGAGCTGCCAATTGTGATGGACATCTAGTGACCTAGCAAATAAATCCTATAAATACTGCAACATCTGAGCAATCCACAGCCCTCATCTGACGTTGTCTCTGAAGATGGATTCCAGTGAGAATCCGAAACGTCAGGCTAATAAAGCTCCTGTTCCAGAAATTGCGTCGCCTTCGCAAGTACTTACTGGAACTCGATCCTTGTAATTGTTCTACGAGACATCTGCCGCTCTTTTGAGTGCATAAACGACACGCCTTCTGTCCAAATTTAGGCTACCAGGTCACAGAAACCGGACCTCAACTCCACTCATTGGGGGATCGGTAACTGAGAGTTTAAGAGGTAAAAAAGAAACATGAACCCCCTCGAGTCCAGAGGTTCACATATTAAAAATGGTGGTTTGAGTACTTTAGAAAAAAATATAAGGAGAGGGCTCAGCTAGAGAAGGCCGTCTGTATACTGTGAAATTACCGATCGGAAGTGTAGGGATCAGTATAGTGGCCGAGGACGTCCAGGGTATTGGTCTCTATGGTTGGCCAGGCATCGCGAAGGTGTTGACGTTGCATCTTGTAGTGACTGCTGTCCAGCTCACCACTCATACCTCCACCAGTCCACCTGTCGGCCTTCTCCAATCCAGGCTGAGCGTACTGCTCCCCGTCAGGACCAGACCCACGTTGGTGGCCAGACTTGGTATCACCGTCGCTGCCAGAGTCCTGCTCTTCCTCCTCCGGATCACCCTCAAAGAGGTAATAATCGCCGGATCTTATCACTGGGCGTGGGAAAAAAAACAAAAGGTAGTTAGTAAATTTCCGAAATTGGTTAGGTATGCAATCACTGCTTCTAACCGGAGGCATAAAGAGTTCCCATTGAGGCAAACCACAGACATTGAAACAATTGAAAACCTGTTCAGATTGGCAAAGTTGAGAGATACGGGAAGATTATTTGAAGAAGAAGAAGAAGAAGAAGAAGAAGAAGATAGGCTCTCCAGAACAGGTTTATTTAACTGCCGAACGATTGTAACCTGTGAATCTATTTGCCGCCAATGGTTATCCTAGACACATTATCGAGAGAAGCAGCCGTTGGGCGCCCAGACGACGGCCAAATGAGCAGCAACCTGAAGTCTGGAGGGCCATCCCTTACGTTAAAGGGGTCTCTGAAGCGGTCTCGCGACTGTTACAACCCACCAGAGTAGGCATAGCCCATCGAACCCAAGCAACAATTCGACGTCGCCTGATGCAACCCAAGGACCCATTGGCACCCGCCGAAACCTCAGCAGTCATCAAAAAAATAAATTGCAATGAGGGCGACTGCAGCTATGTGGGCGAAACCGGGCGGAAATTGCAAACTCGCCTACAAGAACACAAATCGTCCACTCGGAGGTTAGACCCTAACTCTCAACTAGCAACACACGTTGGAGAAACGGGGCATACTTTTGACCTCCAGAGGGCTACTATCTTAGGCTGCGGGCTCGGCCATCCGCGTCCGAGTAGTCCGAGGCCACACAAAAACAGAACGGCTAACACTCGAGGAGTGGTTCTCCGATGCCCACTCTATCAACAGACATCTGGACCTTCCTGCAGCTTACAAAGTCCTACGTCATCACAATCGTGGAGCTCAGGACCAAACAACCACACCGGACTTAAGAAGGCCGCACGGAGATAGCCCGACGTTGACTTTACTCGGTGAGGAAGAAGAAGAACCGCCAGACCGACCGCCCGACTAAAGTCCAATCAGTTCCCCTCGACGGAGTGGTGACTCACAAAGCACGCAGCCAAAACGCCCGTCAACCATCTCCCGAGAGGCCGAGGCAGAGAGAGGAGGGAAAAATCGATCAGCATGAGGCCGGCCAACACAACTGCCACTTTAAATTAAATTTCTGATCGATTAAGTGAACTTTACGCTTTGACAATGAAGAGCGTACCCAGCTCTTTGAAACGTCAGCAGTTAAATAAACCCGTTCCGGAGAGCCTATCTTCTTCTTCTTCTTCTTCTTCTTCAAATTGAAAACCTGACAAGCACACGATCTTAATGACGTTTGGAGGGCAGAAGATCAATAAAAACCCAGAGGGTGGTCGGTATGGTGGTTCTACCAGATGAAACATACGCGTATTACCAAACCGAAGTCCATTACTGCCTAGCCACCAGACACTTTCTTTAGCTAACTGGAGTTTTGACTTTTTTGGCCACCAAACATAGGTGCAGAAATTCCGGTATAAATTTAACAGACAAATATGCAGGAAACACTGGGAATATCGACCAATGTTGGCGGAGTGAATGAAAATCCTGGACGCTGGGGGTTGGCGGCCTGCAATCCGATGAGCATTAAACAGCGCAAGGTCAAAGGATGTCACGTACACATGTAGTGCTCATTGAGGTTGGCGGCATTCTTGCCCAGCTGTTTCTGACGAGCCGCGATCTTCTCCAACTTTTTGCTTACGCGTTCCAGATCACGCCGTTCCTTCACAGCCTGTTCATTGATGACTTGCATCAGTTTGTGATTGATCAGGAAAGCACCTCTGTGGGATAGGAGAAACGGTGGGGGATGGAAGGAAACAGAAGAGGGGAAGGGAAGTGTTAATGCAGGTGTGAAGCAGGGAAAATGCTAGCAGATTCTGTAATTAGGGCCTCCACGTGTCAATAGAGCCAGTCAACTACAAGAGGACACACTGCGACAGCCAGCATCCCCCAGTGAAAATCAAAAGCCAATAAAATGTTGAGAAATTCGAAGCATTTTTTCCCCGGTATGAATTGAAAACAAGCATGTACAGAATTTATTGGGGCCAATAAATTTCGTGACGGCTGTTCAACTGCAACCCGTCTCTGCATACGGACGTCTTATCTGATTATTGATTACTTTGAACTTTGACCTTGCTCCTACGCACTGCCATTCTGTACAAATTCATACTGCTGTGCGCTTTCATTCGTTACCTATGTTATGCAGAGACGGGTTGCAGTTGAAAAGCCGTCACGAAATTTATTGGCCCCAATAAATTCTGTACATGCTTGTTTTCAATAAAATGTTGGCTAACTGATTATACGCTCTGCGGTTAGTGCAAGTGCATGGAAGTTGTCCGTTTCGGATGAAATTGTGAGTTACCCCGGGGGAAAGGGGGAAACTGACATTCCATTTGGGAATATTGTAGGCGATGTTTAAATTACTTCACTTTTAGCGCGAAAAACGTTCCCCAGCGTGTTGATGACTGCAGAATATGTTTTACTCAACCACTCGCGTCTCCTATTCACCCGGTCGAGGAACAATTTAAAAGATTGCGGAAACATGTACGTGCGACGGTGACTTCCCACAGTCGACTTCGATTTTGAAATAAACATTTGAGGGGCTGTAAACAACAGGTCGACACTCCCGGCGCAGCTAGCCGTCGTCAGAAGCACGGACTGCGTTTAAGGCATACACAGTAAATGTGCGATCCGGATATGCGGGTCTGTTGATGGGCCATGTGACCTATCATACGGGCTGACGACCATTGGGGTGTTTAACAAGATGATGCCTCAGTAATGTGCATGCGAAATGGACTGGAGTATCAGACGTGCATCCCCATGAGCGGACTGCCTCTTCATATCTATTGTGCTATAATATGATTACAGATGGATTTGATATGGACTCGATCCTCTTAAAAATTCCATTATACTTAATGGAAAACATGTATAAAAATATTCATTCTGTTACTCATTCGATGGACACATACGTCTTATTCCAATTTTATACTCGAAGAAAGGGTATCATTCGGTTTTTAAAAACATTTCCAATTCCAGTTGCCATGGAATTATGCTGCATCATGATTAATTTCACAACCCTACTTAAGTAATCTTTACGAAACAGAAACGTATTCAAGAATTTCGGTTAAAATTTCACGAGTTACCACACCTACTGTATACAGACACATTGACTGTTACATTGGGCCAGCCAAGAACTCTGTCGAACCCGCCCTACGTTGTTTTAAACGACAGTCAAAACAGTTACGAGCTGTGTGTTCACTGCGCTCAGCGCAGCGTCGTGGACCACAGATGAGAACTGGGCGCTTCAGCAGGGATCAATTCAGCTTCAATCCAAAAAATGACCGTATCTAGGTCGGCCACTGGAATACTGTACTAAAGCGGTCACGACGGATTGAACAACAGTAGTAGCTTATCACAATCGACTAAGTTCTTTCGCCAGAGAAAATATACATTCAGAAAATCCAGCCATGTGTATTAGCGTAAGGCGCAGGCATGTATTTTTCCGAATTTCTGAAATGACAGTAATGCTCCCTGTCAGACCGACAGTGATGAGAGACCTGGCGGTAGAGCAACGACTTCTCGCGACCTAAACAGACTTGCATACTTGCATGAATGATCGCCACCTCGACCACCAGTATTTCATGTTTGATCAGAAGAAGAAGAAGCGATCGCTGGAACAGGGGCTTTATTCGCCTGACGTTTCGGATTCTCACTTGAATCCATCAACAGAGACAGTGGCAGAAAAGGATGACTCCTGCACAGGAAGTTGCAGTATTTATAGAATGCAGTCGCTATGCTACCACATACCTAATAGCAATTAACCGCGCTACCCTTCATCAAGGATTGTTGCCCGCTGGTGCGCTAATTGCTTACTGGCCGGCATGCAAGTCGTTAATTGCCGAAATGTCATCACCCCTGTTGGATGCTGGCGTGATGATTGCTCGGCCATCTGGCTCCGTCTTTCATGTTTGCCAAGACCGAGGAGAACTCTTCAGGGCCGACAGTAAAGCTTCTCGCCGCAGAGGGCTCAATTCCAGTGTCGTATAGTTTGTAAGTAAAAACTTGACGACCACCGGAAAGGCTGTGTAGAGCACTCCGCCCAAACACCTCAGACAGATACTGAGACCTTAACGGAGTGGCTTACCTGCTCTCGCCAGCCCCTACAACGGACCACAAAATTACACTGCATCAAAACCAGAGCCAGACCAGGGTCGGACAGTGGTTCAGCCGAAGGTCAGATGTGGATGTGTGGCCCCACCTGAAGAAAACAAACCCCAGCCACATGTAATACAGGACCGACGGTAATAGGGGTTTTTACAGGCGGGGCCGCGGAACGCGACGAGGTCAAATAGTTGTATGCAGATGAAAACCCATTTGGAATGCGCGGCTGTGCACTGAGCGGTTGTGAAACAGTCAACCTAACCCCAACACCAACAGTATTGAGTCCATCAGGTAAGGCTACATAACCGCATTTTACCCAGCCAAAGTTTGACTGTCACGAAAATGATACACCCGGGAGTACGCTCACGGCGCCTATTTGGTTGGTGGTAGCGCATGCCATAAATCTGCGAAAAAAGAAGGCATGGTTACTCCACATGGCGTCCGCGTCGACGACACTCGCAGCATTGACGTGCACAATAGTCAGTGAAGAGGCCGAGGACAGCGTTGGCCTCCGTCAGCTGTCAACATCAGGGCAGGCGGACTCAAGACGACTAATTATGACCTTGGACCCAGTTGCCGAGGTGACAAATCATCCCGACCATGTTTGGCCCGTCTTAAGATCCGATTGAACGGTAGCACCCTTTATGGAGAGCCTGTATTTTCTCATACTGCCACCATATACGACTCGCCTGCCCTAAAACTGACGTCGAGCAACGCCAAATTCTCCACCTTGACTTGGTAGCCAGGCGACACAGTACAGTGTTTGACGTCCCTCTGTACTCTCGGTCGCTATCCGCCGCAAATGTAGTGCCTTTCCTTAATTCCGTTTTACTGTTGCGCAATTAAAAGTTTGGTGCGGTGCGGATGCAGCCCCAACGGATGCAAACTTCCCCCCCATGCCAGCGTAACATTCTCGTCTCTTTTTTGCTACACACTGCCCTCACTGCATTCCCCCCAACTTCGCCTGCCGGCGCTACAGCCCAGACCCTTCTCCGGGGCTTTTGTTGAGCACTTTTTTCCACGGCAGCTGCGGTTGCCTGTTCCGGTTGCAGGCTGAATAGATAACTTCTTAGTACCAAATCTGCTGCGGTATCCGAATCTCCCATCTTTTACTTGCCCTTGTTGTTGACAACTGTTATCCGCTCACTTCTTTCTCAGACCAACGTTTTGGCAATTCAGAAGATGAAGATGCGATCACTGGAACAAGAAACTTATTTGCCTGACGTTTCGGATTCTCACTCGAATCCATCATCAGAGACATTCGCAGATAAAGGTGATGGTGGCACCAGGAGTGCAGCATGTATAGCAAGTGGCTGCTGTGGGACCTTCTGCGCACTGCAATTAACAGTTCTCGCAATCACCGCTGGGGTTGTAATTGATGCGGCGGTGGCTTGTCGGTCCGAGTCCGAGTCGGTAATGGCCGTGATTTCTTCATCCGTGCTGGATGCTGGTGTGACGACTGCTCGGCAAATTGGCTCACTGTTACTGGGATAATGGCTCGCCTACGCCCTCCCCACGTGACTGATTTCCCTGCCCAGGGAAAATCCCAGCCCCGAATATGGTAACGGGAGGTCATTGTGTTTGTTGATGGATTGCGGGCCTGAGAACCATGACTCGAGTAGCTCGCGGCTCACGCGGTTGTCACCCCTTGCAAGGATTTCGGCCTCTTGAAATTTGAAAATCTAGCCGGGTCCCGTCGAGTGTGCCGCCACCTGAGAGCTAGCGTCCCCCCCCCCTCACTGCTGCTGCTTGCTCGGCAATTCGCGTACGGAGTAATCTCCCAGTTTTTCCGACATAATTGCATTGTCCGCAATTACACCAGATTCGGTAAACGACTCCAGACGTCTCCTGCCGCGGCAGTGGGTCTTTTGGCCTCATGACTTGGCGCCTAATGGTTGATTCCGGCCTGTGTGCAACCCCAACTCCAAGTGGAGTGAGAAGACGACTGACGGCTTCCGAGACGTTCTTCACGTACGGAAGAGCCCGCCAGAAGTTGGGGCCGGTTGGATTGGGTTTTGGCAATTTAACTCACACACACACACACATGTGTGTGTGTGTGAGATTAGGACCGACTTTATAGAAGCCTGGCACATCTGGCACCAGATGGTGTGCAGCACATGGACACAAACAACTTAACTGTGTCAACCACTGCGTCCGCGCCCACCGCCGCTCGCTTCGACACTGTCTTGCTGTTGGAACCTGGTGTGGGTGGGGGAGGAGCGGGTGTGACAGATGCCGTACAGGTCCCTTATCGCTTTCAACTAACTCAACCGCAAGTCATCGGTGCTGCAACCCCCCCCCTCCGCCCTGAATGGGAGACTTGCTCACAGACTGGCAGTTTCGTTCACATCGCTTCCCCATGATGCGCCATTTACTGACGAGGTCCTATTCTCTGCCATCATTCAGTAGGTTGCCCCATAACAAACTGATCTAGTCCTCCTCCGCCTCGGGGTCACACACTTTAATGTTGATTAGAAAAGGCAACTTTTCTTCAAGATAATTGAGATTCCGAAAACGCTAAAGCTAGTGTCAAATGAGTCAACTCAGTTTTTAAAAGTATTCAGATCATGTCGACGCAAATACTGTCATTATACGCTTATTCGCGCGCAAGCCGCCGTCCCTGCGCCCACCTTGCTATAAGGCACACGGTTGACGCCGTAGGTAACGATGGTCAAACTGTCAAGTGGATTGCAAGAAACGCCACATCGCAGAGTAACGGTTTGCTTCTCACTAGTGCAGCTTTTTTGGGCCTCGGTGCTTACGTATATATTCGGTCTCCTATTGTGGTTTAAAGGGTCAGATGTGGTTATTTGGTCCCACCTGAAGAAAACAAACCCCAGCCACCTGTAATACCGGACCGGTGATAATAGGGGTTTTTACAGGTGGGGCCGGGGAACGCGCAGGCGACGAGGTCAAGTATTTGTATGCAAAAAAAGCTATCGGGCATGCGCGGTTGAGAAAAAGTTGTCCTAACCCTAACCACCAACCCTAACCCCAACAGCATTGTGTCTATCAGGTGGGGCTTCATAACCACACCCTACCCAGGTAAGTCACAGTCGATCTTTAAAAGTCCTGCCTGCCATCAGTCCAACTTTCAATTCTACTCTCTAAGAACAGAAGTTTGGATTTTCTGCTATATGATACTTTCTGGAAAAAGCTGAAAACCAGGTCATCGAGAGCAACTTTGAGCCTGTAAAAGAACAGTAAGTTAACGTGAGAAATGATTACCTGGAGGCAAAACGACTCTGAACGTTTAGGTCAAATACAACCTGGCGGAAGCTGTCTGAGGTGAAAATTTTGCGCTGAAAGATGATGACGATGAAGCAGACCACGTCCCAATGCAGCCCGTTGGAGACGGTTTCGCAGCCGACATCGCTGGCTAAAATACGGAGGGAAGACAGTGAATCAAGGTGGAAATTTGACCGTCACCTAGGTAACCATAGCTTAGAAATGTGCAGGTCTCGTCGCCGAGAGGTGGGATTGCCCACCGGTTTCCGGCTAGTCAAGTTACCTCGCAGTGATATAATAACCCCTGCGGAGCACTGAATAAACAGCTTGTTATTCGTCTAGGTCAATGAATGTCACCCACATGTGATTGGTTGTACAGACTGAGCCTGACTCGGCGAGCAAATGAATCTGGCTTCAGAACTCAGATCTTATCAGACTGTGATGGAGGTATGGCCGGTGGCTGGTGACAAATGACCTTCGGATTCGCTCGTCTTCATTTATACCTGCGGATGCACACACTC
The DNA here is from genome assembly GCA_902702965.1 of Spirometra erinaceieuropaei. Taxonomy (NCBI): domain Eukaryota; kingdom Metazoa; phylum Platyhelminthes; class Cestoda; order Diphyllobothriidea; family Diphyllobothriidae; genus Spirometra; species Spirometra erinaceieuropaei. The sequence continues at coordinate 311,701 of CACRXP010000487.1, forward strand.
GGAGCCCACACACATGTATAAGAGGATTATTTTCTTTAAAAAATCACCAATATCGCATGCTTCCGATTAATTTTTTAAATTTTATTCCAAATGAGGGGCAGTATACCGTGGTTCAAGATCCGAAGTTGGAAAAAGTCAAATGAGGGAAAATCCTTAATTATAACGGACGCGATACTTTACTGAGGATAGCACAAGGAAAAAAGGAGAGTCCGCAGTTCGGTGAAATCGGGTCAGCCAATGGAAATTCGCGATCTGGGCGGTTTATAATCAGCAGTGAAACTGTGCCTGATTGCGACACTCTGGCAGCAACAGTGAGGAAAGTTTCATAAAACAGAATTGCATTACAGAACGTGAGTGGTTCATTCTGCATCGAAGGGATGAAAATGTTAACGCCCAAATACATTTTAGCCGTTGAGTGTCACAGTGTTAATGAAATGTGACATTCTTCAAACGGTAGTTATACCCGATGTACATCTAAAATCGTCATAAACCGCAGTTGTACAAAAGAACACAGTAGACATTGTATCGTCGTAGGTACCGTAGGTGGCTTACCTCATGAAATTCCATGATCAGAATTTGAGTGTGAAGTATGTCCTACATTTAGCACCGTTATTTGTGTTTACGGAATTGAAATGGGGCGCAGAAAGCCATTTACCATAGGGGTTCATTTTAACCCAGCTTTATTAAAGGAAAACAGGTCATATCTAAGCAAACTCTGACCTTGCTTGATATCCGGGTAATTTTCTACGCTAGTGAAATTCATACATCAAAACCTCGTGTTTATACGCATTACGCTGTAAATAGAGATTAATATAAACAGGAAAGGTACGAAATAAATCCTTTTAGGGACTGAAAATTGGATTTCGCTTCCGTGAAAATCAGGCGTAGGCGGGGATAACGGTAGTTTGCGTAACTTCACTTGGCAATCAGTAACCACGGGCTCGTTTAATACGAGAATGGTGGCAATAGAGGTTTTTCGGGCGGGACATCACCACGTACGGGGAGCGAAGTGCATGCAACGACACCGAGAAAATATATAGGTTTCCAATTAAATACTTCTTTTACGCCTATTAATAGCAACGACGGCGAGCGCGTTAATTAAAAGGTAGTTGAATAATCCGTTGTCTGCAGATTTTCGGTAGCCCAAGGACCAATGGTACGAACAACCAATACGAGAGAAGAGTAAGCGCCAAATATTTACTGCGAGGTAGCGTGACGCACATGAACATTATAGAAGCTATGGAAGTATACCCTGATGACCAAGGCAAAAGTCAAATAACGTAAGTATGGACGCCTGTTTATATCATCATAATAAGTCAACTGACTACTGTAAAATAAACACTGAAGGGAAGTGAATATTTACATGTAAAGGTTATATATAATGATGAAATGTATTTATGAACGGAGTAGGTAATAATGGTTTCTTTCTTCCTTCTAAAATACAGACCATCAGCCCAAAGTCGCTAGAAAATCAGACAATCGAATCCTAATTTTCTGATCGAAGCGGAGGAAATAACAGAGGCTATAAACTCGGAGAAGGTGAAAGAATACTGCCAGACAAAGAGACTGCCACCTAGTGTAGAAAAATGGAAATATGCGAGACTGCACACCGACGGATATATACTTTGGGGTGTCCGATATCGAAGGGGGAGAGCTTTAAGGGCTCCGGTGTCGGGTCGAGTAATATGAACCCACGTAGACGGAATTCAATATCGTCAGAAATTTGGCCTAGACAGCGCCGGCCTGAAACAAGCGTACGAAATATTCTTATCGCATGTTAAGGAAGCATATCCGGAGCTACAACATCCCGAAAAGGGAACCTGAAGGGCACCTTCTTGAACTCAATTCGACAACCATTTGTAAGTAAATTTTCGTACATAAACTCGGATAACTTTAACTGCTTTAGTATTGGTAATGCGAGGGACTACACACAAGTATACTTGAAGAAGTAAGTGGACCACAGCGTACGCATTGAACAACAAACATCACTTCGAAATCTAGTGGAAGCTGAGCGTTTTTGCTCTAACCCAGGCAAGGTTAATCAAAACGCAGTCGACGGTCCTTACAGCACGCATTGTATGGTGAGTGCCGACACGACACAAAATGACATAGCTGCCCTTCTAGAAGAAGTGGATTACGGAGAGGGAAGCAAAAACCGAAGGCCGCCTCATGCACGATACTTTATCGCCAAAAAGATCATACTGAAACAATTCGGTTCACGTGGTTATATCAGTGTGCTAGGTAAAAATCGAATGGAGGAAGACTTACTAAAACGAATATAGTAGTTAGTTATGCATATTAATCCTGGTGGGGTTACGCAACGTACCCTTACCAGGGCGGGTATGAGAAATTTCATTGTTTTTAAAGAAGAGGGAGGAATTCAGCTTATTAAATTCTGTTTTGCAGATTCGTGGTGTTTCATGCCCTGGAAATCAGTAATAAGCTTGTTTGCAGTTCGTTTGTTCCATCGCACTGATAATTACTGGGGATAAGTAGGCATACATTGAGTACTCGCGACATGCCATTTTTCCATGTCACGTCGTGCGGTAAACGTGTCTAGACAGTTTCTATCGGCAGTCGGCCACGAACAGATACGGAAATTAGCAGCAGAGCGGTTATTGCGTGAGTTGTCACCAGGTGGTTTCAATAGTAGTGAGGCCATCCTGCGGCAAATTATTTATGGTGGAATCGTGCCCAGAAATAGGCAAGGTAGACCGAAACGACCCACGAGTAAGCAAGACGACGACTTCCTTCGTCATACACTAAAATGTGTCATTATAGGCCCATTCATAGGGGACATCTACCGATGTTACCTATGAGCATAATTAGGGAAAAGACGCAGGAATTCCAACTTCGGCAATAAAGGCCATGATCAAGCCGTGTTTAGGTAGAGAAATTATTAAAGAATGTTTTTTTATTAAGTAAGTATTACATTGATTACAGGCCCTCATCCTGGAAGAACATTCCCTTCTGCGATGAGGAGCCGAACAAGTCCAAGTACACAGCGTCTTAGCAGTCGTAAATAAACAGCGACGCCAAGGTGGTTTAACAGGGTAGCAGGCGTAACACATCAGTTGTCGGGCAATGGGAAAGACCCAAACTTGAAGTTTGTACGATGCAAGGCGACACACGGTGAGAGAAGTGACCGATAGAAGGTAATGACACACGTATCGTCCTCTGAGTCAATCAGGTACGTGAAGCGATATGACATAAATATACCTACGACCTAGGCACGCAAACCCACGCCAATTAGGGGGTCATTTATATGCAATCTAGCAGGACCGAGCGGCAGGAAGCTTTACCTCGCGGCCTACGCTGTTGTGTGAAGTCACGGTAGATAATGAGTGGGGTAATGCGCGTTGATGTTCCCATATAAAGTACGCATCAAGAAACGCAGATATCCTGCTGGCGTCATCATACATGTGCGGTGCTCCTGGGGCCTTCTCCGGCCGGCATCGCATGACTTGTCAGACACCGTTGTATGTGAGAAAGTGAAGGCTCTTCGGAAAATTGTGTTGTACTCGTAAATTTTCAAGTCGGTGACACCGACCCGTCGTCGGACGAAATGAACAGAGGGGAAAGTGAAATCAGCAGTCTAGGTCGGATGGCGCGACAGGACAGACAACGACAAACAGACAGCTGTATGTGTATAAAAGCATTGTTGAAAGCCACGCAACGACTTTTACCGATCCTGTTGTAATCTGGATAGGTGGTGGATAGCTCTTGGCGAGATCTGCCATACGAGAGAGTCAGGTTGCATTTACCTCACATTCCCTCTCTCACACCCACTGAGTTATGATCGTAAAACAATGTAAGGATTGCGGGCTGCAACAGTGGGCGGCATGCCTGGTGAGAATGAGACCACCCACGTGGGCTTAGTAAACTACTGCTCCCAAGCCCACAGACTCTGTGCTAGTTTGTTTAAGAATGCACCGTTCGGATCCCATCAGCAGAGACCTAAAATCTGCCGCAGCGATGCACCACCGAACGGCATCGCCAGTGACTGACTGGGTACTGTCCGCCAAAAGGTATAACCAGCTTTATAGTGTGCAGCTTCTAGATGCCCGCAAATTGCCAAAAAGCCCTGCTGGTATCCGAACATTCATGAACCCAGCAGGCAACGTTTTCAGGTACCTAGTGGTCAAACAAAATATGCAGAAGTAAATGACATCATAAATGCTCTTGAAGTCTTATTCAACTGCTCATGGTCATTTATATTTACTTATCACGTTTGATTTCTCTAGGCCGTTTTAGAGTTTAACCTTGAGCAGCTGAATAGATGGTCCTGAACTTTTGTGCCGTCATTACATCCTGCAAATTCCGTCAACTCTGTCTTGTTCAAAGTTATTCCGAGAAAACAGTGTTTCGAGTTGCCAATAGACGAGAGGAGGAGAGTTCCAGGAGTCACTCATGAAGACGGAGACACGATCGCCAGAACAGGGGCTTTGTTCGTCTAACATTTCGGATTCCTATTCGAGCCCACCATCATAGACAATAGCGGATACAGGTAGTTCATGCATAAAAGGTTGCAGTATTTATAGGATGCAGTCGTGATGCTACCGCATAACTTTGAAAATTCACGGTTCCCAACCCTCCCCCCCCCCTTCACCAGGGATTGTTACACTTGGTGTGATGATTATTTGATGGCCGACATTCGCGTCGTTAATTGCTGCAATTTCATCACGTGTGCTGGATGTTAGTGTGCTGATTGCTCGAACATCTGACCCACCGATCCTGGCATTGGGAGCAGTGTTCACCTGTGCGCTACCCGCATGGCTAATTACTCCGCCTAGGCAAAGTCTCAGCACCGAGTATGGAAGGGAAAGGTCGTTGCACTTGTTAATGGACTGGGGGCCAGTGAACTATGACTCAAGCAGCTCGCGGCCCACACGATTGTCACCTCTAGCGAAATTTTCGGCCTCGTCGAATATGAATGTGTGGTCTGTTAACTTCAACCTGAGAGTTGGCGCCATTTCACGCACTGTTGTCACCTGTTCGACCATTCGCGTTCGGAGCAGTCTTCCGGTCAGGGGGCTTTGATTGTTCCGGAAAACCTATTTCATCTGTCGTGGTGTTGACCATGATGGTGGTGGTCGTGATGGCGGTGGTGGTGGTGGTGGTGGCGGCGGTGGTGGTGGTGGCGGCGGCGGCGTCCGAGGAACAGAGTCTTATCGTCTCGATGGGCGCACCGCCACAACTCCCCGACCGATGACATCCCCAAATAGTAGTCGTCAACATTCTGGCCACTTTCAGAGTACGTCGACAGGCAAAGACCCGACCAACTCTCCCTCCTCCTCGGCTTGACAACCAGTCTGGTTTGGTCCCGCTCTGGTATACCTAAGACGCCTCCAGTCTCGTCTTCACACCTCCAAATCAGCGTCAATTCAGTAGCACGTTGGCCTATGGGTGTACAGTTATCATCCAGTGTGAACCGCATCCCACAAAACTGTCAGCTTAAGCAAGTTGCACCGGCTTCTGTTGACCTTCGATGGCTGTATATGGTCCAGATTATTCAAGGGTAATAGACAATGCCCTTGACGGCTGACTACCGAGCTCTAGACTGAGCCCCAAAGAACAAATGGATGACTTTGTTCTGTAATGCGATCGGTGAGCGCCCTCCTCCACCAAAGCATTCACATTCAAGCATGCACGTGGTGGGAAGTTATATAAGGTTGCGATAAAAGACCGAAATTAAAATCCCGGAAATTAAACAAGGCTAGACAGTCCTCTTGGTTCACCAGACCTCCAAGCTGCAGGACATCACCACAGTGAAAATACCACGTTTCGCAAGTCGCCCACTTACTTTAGTCTGCCTAAGTGGTGTGCTGTGGTCAGTCGTGCAAAGCCGACCGC
>CACRXP010000487.1:317712-330085 GCA_902702965.1 Spirometra erinaceieuropaei
AAGAAACGAAAATGGCGGTCACGGGTGGCCGACATGTGGACGTGGTCGGACGACTAGCGGGGGAATGGACTTTGGCCGGAGACCGTGGATTCTAGGTTAAGTCGCGCACACACCGCAATCCGGTCAAGCGATGAGATGGACGCAGTCGTGTATCGGACGTGAGCGAGGTTGACGCAGGACACCGCAATTTTGCAGGATAATAGGCCCCCATAAGTGCACCACATCACACGACGGCTAAACACTGAGATTACGCAATACAGAGACGAACCGTTCACCCCTCCCCCCGGACACGACTGCCTGCTTCGCGGGTAATCGATATGTCCTTACCCCTGTCTGACAAGGGTAGTCCTATTATGGTTTATGCTGCGCTTCTGCTGGAATTTATTTGCGTCGCTGAGAAGCTCGTCTTTTATGTCGGGGATAGTAAAAATTGGGTTAGGCAAGTTTCTCATTTGCTCCGATTCAACTTTGAAATTACAGAGTCCGTCGTGTTCGCGTGCCTGTCCTCTGCCTATGGAAAACCTCAGAGGCATCCCGGGGTCGAACCCGACGCAGTTATCGGTGCAGCCCGAAGTAGAGGCATGTCCGAAAAGGGTAAGATGTGGTTATGTAGCACCACCTGATGGACACAATACTGTTGGGGTTGGGGTTAGGCATTATGATTAGGGATTAGAGTTAGGGGTTAGGGCAACTTTTTCCAGACCACTCAAAGTAAAACCGCGCATTCCCAATAGCTTTCCTTTTGTATACAACTACTTGACCTCGTTGTCTGTGCGTTTCCCGGTCCCACCTGTAAAAACTCCCTATTACCACCGGGCCCATATTACAGGTGGTTGTGATTCGTTTACTTCAGGTGGGGCTACATAACCACATCTGACCCCGAAAAGCATGATACCGAGGAAACTGGTCAAGAGGGCGCGCACTTGAGGACATCAGTTTTCTGAGCCCGAAATTCACGTTGTCAGACAGAGACCACCCTCAGAAATCAACGCTTGAGCTCGCTAATTGAAAGTATCGAAGCAGCATGCACTAAACGAGGAGTGATCTGCAGGAACAGACGCCCAAACACCTAGGTCCAGATTAGTCAGTGTGATCGAGTTCACTTGTAAAAGTCGAGGGCTACCACGAGGGGCTAAGGTCGGGCGCGTGTGTGTAAATTACATTTTGCTACACATCGGTTCACACAAAGTGAACACAAAGACCTGGGACTTGCCAGTTTACTAGGCGGGCGTTTTAAAACCTCCATGCAGTGCATTCGCTTGGACTACCGCCATAGGATAGTTCGTCCATGGAACAAGAAGACAAATAGTACCATCCCGAGGGAAAGGGGATGGAAAGCGAGTAGGACTACTGTAGACTAGATTACAGGGAGGACACATTGGATCGCACCCCCACCTCCCCCAGCGGTCAGATCAGGTCAAGACGACCGGAAACGCGGACTGAGTGAAAAACCAGTCTTGGCATCCGACTGTCCCGGACACATTTGTCCGGTTTTGTCACCCAGTTGAAGCCGTTACCAGGGCGTGGCGGTTGCAGTCAACACAGCTTTGCGGAGTCACCGACGAGAACTGAGTGTTGTCAGATAGGAGGAAAGGAGGCGTATAACAACTATGTCCGGAGACTTGCAATTTGGCACGACATTCAATGCATCAGGATGGTTGCTTTTACCCGGAGGGTGACAGCAAAATGCGAGTGTGTAATCAAAACGAGGAGGAAAGGGCCAGCATCCGGTCCGGGACGCGAACAAATTCTCACGTCCGGGGTATGGCTCAAAGGCGAAAATTAGGAATCATTGCATTATGTTGAAAAAAAAATTGACAGATGGGTGAACGCGCCGGATCAGAGGCAGTAACATCGACCGCATTGGGCGGACGACAAAGAGACCGAAAAGTGTGCTATCCTTTTAAATTTCGTCTGAAGTTAATGCGCTACCTTGGAGCAAATCCTTCGAAACAAGCCTTTTTTGGGTTTGATCGAAAGCGGTGAAGAACGTCGGAGTTGAAATCTGTCAGATACAGCGGGGTAACCGCGTAATATTCAAGAATTGCAAATAGGCGGTCAGTGGTGTGCAGGTACTGAATGATCCACTATAATCTTCTCCCCCAGCAGACAGGTGACTCTCCAATAATGACCCCTTGCTACCGCCTTCTCCCTCAACTCGGGTCGTATAACGAGACCGGTTTTCTCCGCCCAGAACTATGTCCGTGTTGGGTTATCACGGTTTTGCAACATGCGGGCATCTTAAGGGGGACATTCTGATAGAGGTGTAAATTTCCAGGCATGAGCGAACGAGAACATGGTCTGACCCATGGGCGTTTTTGCCAGTTTCGTCATTACAGGTCAATCTGCTATCATAAACAAAGCTAATAAAACTTGAACTGACTAGAAAACAACTAATCCGGTTAGCCGTACAACCAGATGATGGAGGCGCGTGTCACTGACTAGCCGGGTCTGATATAGCCTTCCCTTACTGTTGTCACACAAAGGGCAAAACCAAAAATAGCCAATAAGGCGACCATTTGAGGAATCGCCTGGTCCAGGCCGGCCATTCCAGGCCTCGACAACAGACAGCAGACTCAACTGACTCTTGTAGCAACGATCAGAAGTTTTTTTTGTCGAGTTGGAGGGTGAGTCATGTTTGCATGCACACGGATATGATAGGGTGGTTGATAAAGTGCCGCTTCAGTCGTGCCTAAGCCAGCCGCTCGTTGACTGATTCCCATGCAGGTTGTGCATGGTTCGTTTGCTTCGAGAGCGATCGTCACATTTGTCTATCAGAGGACTCCCGTGAGCCGTTATGATAGAAAGTGGGGCGGGAGTTGACCCCGGAATATTGATTTTTGAGGGTTGAGGTCGTGGATTCCGTCCACAGAATGGCAGAGGGCACCCACATTGTGCTAAATGAGGACCGTGTGCTATCATACTTTGGATACCGCGATCAACTAAGGTTCACATATTCCAGTATCCAATTGCACGGGTTCGTTCCCGATGTAATGACCCACTTCGCATGCAATTAGTCTACAGCACTGAATCACGGTTGTGGAGCGCGTAGCATTTTCGTGCAGTCAATCCATGATGTTTCTATGTAATCAAGTGCACAGACTGGAAATCGAACTTATTTGATGGTGGTCCACGATTGCCATGTCACGTTGCCGTCATCGGATTTTGCAACACTGTATAAGATGATCGGCGCACAAGATCCCAGCCCTCCCCTAGTCAGCGAGTGCTCGCTTTTATACGAGCTAACCTTCCTGAAGGTCCTTCACAAACACGTAAACACGCCGCGCGGCCAGCACCTGCAGACAGTTATGCTTTACTACATACAGTGAGTGACCGATCTCATGAAGGGTTTGGCCGAAATTCTGAAAAAGCATTTTCGACTAGGAAGGATTACTTAGGCAAGGTTATAATATTGATTAGCATGCGGCATAATCCCATGACATTTCGGACTCGCCAAGAGGTCGGCTTTTGAATTCCCTTTATTTCGACCTCCCGCAAAAATCGCACTCGATTAAAAATGGCTACTTAGATAGTATGCTTTTGCACATTGATTTTGTTCGGATGTGGTCCGGTAGCCCCGCCTGGCGTAAGCACACCCCAGTCACCTCTAATACAGGACCGGTGGTAATAGGGGGGTTTTACAAGTTGGGGCCGGGGAACGCACAGGCGACGAGGTCAATTAGTTCTATGCAAAAGAAAAGCTATTAGGAATGCGCGGTTTTACTTTGAGTGGTTGAAAAAATAGGTGCCCTAACCCCTAACTCTAATCCCTAACCATAACCCCTAATCCTAAACCTAATCCCTAACCCCGACCTCTAACCCCTAACCATAACCGCTCACCATAGCCCGTAATCGTAGCTCCTAACCCTAACCCTTAATCCCGACCCCGACAGTATTGTGCCCATCAGGTGGGGCTTGATTTTCGATACTCTTAAAGATCAGCTAGAAAACATGCGCGAAAATATTCCTTCTCTTACGCATTTGGTAGCAAATGACGTCGTCTTCACACTTTATTCTCGAAGAAAGGGTATACTAAGGTATTGGAATTTTTTTCTCCAATCTGCCGTTCCACTTGTGTTTAGCGATTTCGGCCTACAAGGCGCATACTTCCCACGTCGGGGAGAAGTATGCATCCCCGACGTGCATTTGATGTGGACTATATTGTATACGTCATGAGGCGCATTAATAAGCAGTCAGGCAAAATGCTCTATGAGTGGACATTGCGCGGCCTTAAGAATGCTCACAGATAGAAACTTTTTGAAAACCGAAAAGTACTCTTTCTTCGGCCCCAAAATTTGAAAGACGCGTAATTTGCTACCAAATGAGTATGAGCATGTTTACCATAAATGACATAAGGATTTATAAGGACATCGAAAATCAATGTGGACAATGCGTACCACTTAATCAGTCACTTTTTACCAAGGGCGGTCGAAAAGATGCGCAGTCAACAGCCAACAACCTGACGAGGCTGCAATATCATGGGATTATGTTGCACGATAATTTTACAATCCCACTCATGCAATCCTTCCTGATTGAAAACGCATTTCAGAATTTCGGTGAACACTTCATGAGATCGCTCAATGACTGTAAACTAAATCGGATGCACTGGTTGGCACCAATATACCGCCCGTACGCTCCAAAATGAACCAAAAGATAACCTTTCTTCATGGATAAAATTTGAAGATTGTGTGGCTAGCTACTAACTGTATACAAGAAATAATATTTTTGTGCATTTGTAACACAAGATATATTTGAATCTATAAAAACATCAAAAATCAGTGTGAAAATACATACTACTTAAGTCGTAATTTTTGCATAGTGCGCTTTTTACAGGAGGTCAAAAAGCTGTGCATCCAGAGGACAACATGGTGGCGAGTCCGGATTATTGTAGGATTATGCCGCATGTTAGTCAGTATTTTAGTCCCACCTAAGTAACCCTTCCTAATCGAAAACGCATTTCAGAATTTCGGCGAACACTTCATGAGATCGGTCACTGATTGTAAAATAAGGCGGATGTACCAGTGGGCACCAATATACCACCCGTACGGCGAGACAGGATAGGTGTGATACAAAAGTATCCCCAACAGGACGCAGTGCAGGAGGTTCAGGGGACGTCCTTTTTCATTGAAGATTGAGCAAGACCTGTCTGTTTTTGAATGTGGCGACTGCACAAATTCTCCCTGTATGAGTGGTTCTACCAAAGGGTGAACTTATCTGGGCAGAAGGGTTCCTTTGGGTAGCTCGGACAGAGGACGTTGAAAGTGATGTCATGGAAAATGAAGAACTCGGAAAAACGAAGGGTAGAAAACAAGGGGCTTACTAATTGGCACGTAGCTGTTCCAACCAACAGGATTCATGCAAGTGACGCCGAAGAGTTGCATTAGCCAACAACTTCGGTGGCCGAGAAAACGATTGGCGTAGACACAGCCCATCAGTTGCAGGGCACACTTGGCCAAAATTACGCAGAAAGTGTAGCCGATGATTACATTCCAGCTGAAATGTAGGAGGCGGCGTGATTAACATCAGAATGTGTACTTTAGGCGAATGAAAAATGAATTTTAGAGAATTTCGAGTCAGAGTACACAGAGATTTAGACCATGTTTAGCACGCATTGACGGATTTCCTTGGTAGAGCAGGGAAAACAGTGAACAGAAAAGGGGGGCGAGATAAGTGGATTTGGTCTTGCTCCAGGTCTCCGGGCAAGGGGCCCCGCAGGTCAGTGAATAGCGCTGGACAAACAAAAGCCGAAAGGGCGGGGGCCCAGCCCCGGAACAGCAAGCTTGTTGTTTGAGCTTTCGAACTCGCGAAGGAGTCCATCGTCGGTACAAGGGCCAATTATAGGGCGGGCTGGCCAATCATCGATCGATGGCGCAAGACCGGGAGTGACTGAGCAGGGCTCTGTGCGGTGATGCCATGACGGCAAATCGATTGACTGTGTTCTCCTTCGAAGCCCGGGCTTCAATCAATTATCGGCCAATTTTGTTTCTGGTGTGGGTGATTATCTTGGTGGCAGTCACATCGCCGCCTCGTCGTAGAGCCGGCTTAGGTTCGTGTATGCATGATCCGAGCATGCGTCCAAACTGGCATGGGACCCGATACAGAACCCCAAGATTGCTCCTCAAACTTTAACCGGTCTTTGCTGCGCATGCTGGCTTTCGGCTGGTGTGCAATTCCAACACGTTGTCCCACAGCAATGAACTTGGCCGTTTCTAAAACGACCTTACTGTATGGTGATGTTGATGTTTGGGTCCTCTTGGGGCGATCGGGGTTGGCAGTGACTTACAGTGGGTGGGCTAACTCATGAAATGTCAACTGAAATTTCGAAATGCGTTCTCGTTTCGAAAAGATTAATTAAGCAGGGTTGTAAAACTAAGCATCATGCAGCATAGTTCTGTAATGATCCAATTACCACAGGGTGTCGGCTTTCGAAAAAACTTCTTTTCGGCTGCATGCGAAAACTACACTGTAAAAAATGACTACTTAAGTATCATGAATTTTTCTCATTGATTGTCGATGCCCCTAGATGTCCAATTATATTTCATGGGAAACATGCATAAACATATTCATTCTTTCGCTCATTCGGTAGAAAAATACGTGTTCTTTCAATTTTATATTCGAAGGAAGGGTACAATTCGGTTCCAAAAAAGTTTCTAATTGTGAGATTTTTTAAAGCCGCGAAATGGCCGTTCATAAAACGTCACGTCTCAGCATTTACTAATGTTGCTTGTAAAGTTAACAATATTGCTCAAATCCATTGCTTAGTTTTGTGAAACCCATATGGTCTCCTCTTAATACCGTAGGGAAATGCGTAGTTCTCCGTACAGGAAAAATATACGGCTCCTAGTTTTGAAACCCTGAATGAAAGTGTAACAGCAGGTCAGGTTCAAAAGTATCCGGGAATTAGAAGTTTTTTAAAACCGAATTATACTCTCCTCTTGAGTATGAAATTGGAAGAAGACGTGATTTCCTACCGAATAAGTAAAAGAATGAATATTTTTATGCATGTTTTCCATGAAATATAATTGAATTTTCAAGGGCATCGAAAATCATAGTCATATTTTGTGGTCAGTTCTTGCACGCAGTCGGAAATAAGTTCTTTCGAAAGCCGACACCCTGAGGTAACTGCAGCATTATAGAGTTATGCTGAATGATGATTACTTTTACAACCCTACTCAATTAATCCTTCTGAAACGAGAACGCATTTCGAAATTTCAGTTGACATTTCATGAGTTAGCCCACCTACTGTATGAATGCCCTCGGATAGCCATTCAGCCTAGACTGGTTACAAAGAAGCAGAGAACAATAAGTCGGGCTCACGAGGCAACCAGGTTGGCGCGTTTCCGCATCATAACGTTCTGCCCCATCCAGAGGTAGATAAAACTGAGAATCATGTAGCCGAGGCAGAAGAGCGTAATCCAATTGACACCGGTGGCCAAAACAATTGCCAGACTAAGCCAGTACGACCAGTAGAAAATGCCGTGACGGATATAGTCCAAGTAGGATCTAAAACGACAAAAGATGGAGGGTCAAGCATCTCATGAGTAAGCGACCTTTAAGCGTCTTTCGGTGGTTTTGTAGGATGCTAGCTTTTTCATCGGAGGAGATGCACTCGAGGAACGATGCAATGCTGTTGTTCCGCAACACTAAAGCTGTAACTAGCAGGGCAGGGATAGGAAGTTGAAAGTGCACCTACCAGGTTGGAACGAAAGTTCGTTCGGTTTTTGTCATATATAATTGAAAAAAGCATCATGCACATGACACTTCGACCGTCGATTTCGATTATGACCACCGTGTGCTCCACAGCAAGATGAGAGCAGGGGCGGTGAGTTGCGCGTGAATTAGGTTACAGTGAAAGTAGGCTTGCGCTGCATCTACTGCACTCCCTCCTCCTCCCCCACCTGGACCCGGTGTCAAGAGCGTCAAGAAGACCGGAAGAGGGCGCATGAGGATGGCACGGTCGAGCCCGCACCTTGGCGTTCCACTCCACACCCCCTGGTCTACACAGCAGATGACCAGGTTTTTGACCAACAACAAGGGACCACGCGGTAGATGCGCTGGACCAGCATGGGGGACATATGGGGTTCTGGAAGGCGTTATCGGATTGCGCACCATAACAAATGCTGGCATTCGGGGTGTGGTGGCAGGTTCAGATGCCGGCAGACGTCGCGCACATTGAGACCCCTGCCACCCCGACCCCCCCCCCCCTTGTTGTTGGTCAAAAACCTGGTCATTTGCTGTGTGGACCAGCGGGTGTGGAATGGAGCGTCGAGGTGCGGACTCGACCGTGCCATCCACCTGCGCCCTCCCCCACGTCCGGTCTTCTTGACTTTGTCTTGACACCGGGTCCAGGTGGAGGAGGGAGTGCGGTAGATGCTGTGCAAGTCTGCTACCACTATAAACTATTTTACGCACCAGTCACCGTGCCTGCTCTCACTTTGCTGTGGAGCACACGAAGGACACCGTCGTCGGGCGACCGCCGTAAAAGCAAGGGATTAACAGGCCCTGATGGCCCAGCGTAGGCAGTGTGGGACAGTCGTCGCATAACTATCACCGGTTAGGTGGGATTCCTTTGTGTAGGCGTCATACCTGACTGCCTTCTGCAGAGTAGCCATGCTGGATGGTATGCGAGTAACTACAGATTGGGCGAACATCCAGCAAGGACAAGACAGGGCTCTGGCTTGCGTGGGATAACCCTCCATGCTTCTTATCCTAACACTAATGAATCTAACGAAATTTATTCCCCCGAACACTAGACCGAGTGGCTATGACATAAATCGTGCCTCTTCAATGCACGGCAGTGAACAGGCAACACTGCCGCCCCCCTCCACAGATTCTTCCGCAGAGCTTACTTTAACAACGGCAAGGGTCACGCTTAAAGACAGGATAACAGAGCCTAGCGCAGGAGAAACTCTTACTCCTTAGTGCTGATAAAGTCCCGATCCTCTGGTCGGGGCAGAGGGTTGCTGAGGATGGGGTTGTTGCTTCCACCGCCGTAGTCCTCCCAATCGGGTCGCTGTTCCAGCTTGAACACCTGGTACTGCATGGCGACGAAGATGTACTGAAGAAAGTCAACTAAAATGACAACAGGAGGCAGGTGAATTGTGGTAACAGGGGTTTTTTTACAGGTGGGGCCGGGGAAGGCATAGACAACGAGGTCAAATAGTTGTATGCAAAATAAAAGTTATTGGGAATTCGCGATTGTACTTTGAGTGCTTGAGAAATTGTTGCCCTAACTCCTACCCCTAAGCTCCACAGTATTGTGCCCATCAGGTGGGGCTACACAACCATATCTTACCTCTGTCCCCAGGCATGCCCTTGACCGACCATGCTTTTACAACTCTCCATAGACTTGTATATTTCCACATAAAGAGATTACTATGTGCAATATGAGTAGATGAGGGCTGCAGCTTCCAATCACAAGACTCCAACACTCTAACGGTTATTGCTTCAGGTTACCCGAGTGTGTGATCTGAATTAATAGTGACAAGAAAGCGTCGGATGTTCGCAAAGAGCCGACGAGAGTCGCAGAAGACTGTTCACAAAATCGTGCCGCATCCACAATGAATGATCCTCTTCACTCTATAGGGCTGTTGTCGGGCCTTCATATATAATTAGGTACATCAGTCGGTTGTTAAGTCGTGCGGCTACTAAAAATTAGTAGCACTTTTTTAATTAAGGCGCAGAAGGCATCTTGCCTAGCATCGCCTCTCCCCTCCTACTCTCGGCACTCCCCTTCCACCAGAGGTTACCTTCAGTTGCAGAAGCAAGAGTCCTGTGTGACAGAAGCTACCGCTTTAACTTTCCTTAAAGTCGTACCTTGAAAAAGAAGACAGAGGCGATGACTAAAATCCATCGAACACGCCGCAACAACAGTAACTTGCACGCGCGTCCGTATAGACAGCCCGCTTAGACCACCAAAGCATAATAGACAACGTCAGTACACCTTTACATGCTCTGAGAGGTTACGTTAATGCAGTCTACGGTAAAAAAGCACATGCCTGCAGTCAAGGGTTATATTCAGACAAATTACACCCCGCAGTGTGCCTTTCCGATTCATCCGAAAGGACTTATTTGGTGTGGCTTTTAATTTTAATTTAAACTTGAAAGATAGAACCCTGCACAGTCACTTCCAGTCTTGCGTCATCGATCGGTGATTTGTTGGCACGCCAATCCGAGTATGGACTGAAGCTCATAACAACGAATAAACTGTTCCGACCAGTCTTCGCCAAATAATGAAACAGCCAGGCAGAACTGAACGACCCGTGCTTGTTTTAATCGGCGAATTACGATCGTTTTTGAGGGAATTCGGGGACAAGTGATGCATGTGGATGTGGCCAGCCCCGAGGATCTACTTAACCCGATAAGTCTCAGTTTACATGTGTCCTCCACAGTTCCCTTGCCTGTCACGATAAATACCTGCATGACTAGTCCATCTTACAATCGACCTTCTGCACATTCTTCCCGCCTTCTGTTAGATATTCTAGAGAACTCATTGCTTTATTGAATATTTATTCGTATGCGATTACATGCAGGTTATTCACATCCCAGGCGCATAATGGCTTTGTCCTCAGGGTGGTCTTTTACCGCACTCGTAGCTGGTAGGCAACCGACGGAACCCAGAAAACGGTACTGGCGCGCGAGGACCAAAATCAGTGGTGGGCAGGCAGTCAGCGAACAAAACAAAACATTCAAAATGCGCATAACACCCAGCTGTCATGTGCAAGGAACGTGCCGATTTTGGAACAGGCATCCAGCGATAGAAGGACTGGCAAATTTAGTACTTGATACGGCTGCTATCATGCCTGATTTAGCCGGCCTCGATGATGTCCCGAACTATACCTCGTCACGCGTGACGATCCGCGGCAGCAGATCTGGACAGCTCAACCCATTATACCTTCGTCAACGACGTAGGCCGAATACCGAAGGTTCAAGAACCACCTCCATGTCTTGACGGACAGTGTCGAGCCAGATTTCGAGTTGACCCCCTCTTCGACGCCTCCCATCGGGTAGCCGTGCCGGATCAAGGGCAGTAACACTGGGGTGGACGACGAAGAACATGCGCGAACCACTTCATGCGTCTTTCTTGGATGGCCTGAGTTATACTTGCGATGTTGTCGCAGCGAGCGCGGACTGTCTCATGTGAGACGAAGTCGGTGAACTTCACTCGATGGATGGTCCTCCAGCAGTGGTGGTCAAATACCTCCAGTTTTCGCTCGTCCTCCACGCGCAAAGCCCAGCATTCACAACCGTAGAGAAAGACAGCGTTAAATTTAGTCCCCCTCATTCAGCCAGGTCATTGTACTGAACCTGGGTGAGAGCCAGTCAAGTACGTGACACGCGTTGGGCAGAAGCTTTAACAAGCGGCCGTCACTGCGTCTGATTATGCCATCTCCTGTCGGCACGACCCGGCCGTGGGTGAGGGTGGTACGCCCATGTGTGGATTTTCGCCGTACCAGCCGCACACGGCTTGGCGCTGTCATGACACCGGATCCAGGTGGAGGGAGGAGAGAGCGCGGTAGGTGCTGCGCAAGCCGCTGCCCCCGCCCTCATTCTGCTCTGCAGCACACAGTGAACATCATTGAAACGGACGGTCGAACTGTCAACTCCCCCATTCTGAGACTGCCATCAAAGCTTCCAATCTTTCAGGCAAGTCGCTGAACGCGGAAGACGGCTGATCTAAATTATCGCCCAATGCAACGGTTTTAACAGTTATTTCAGAAAAAAACAGTTGGGCATACCACTGAGTAGGCAGTACGCGTTTGCCCTTATCTGAATAGCATCCTCACAGTGAAGAGTCTTCGGTTAAGGAAATTGACGGGCTTCGGTTTTCTCGGGTTTCAGCTTGGGTCAGGGGTTTGGACAAAGTGTAGTAAGTTCGGTAAGATCGCAGTTCGTAGCCAAACATTATGAGTTGATATTGTCGACGTACTTGTAATCAGTAGGTGTTTCTACTGAGTTAGGCAGGTCGCCCGTTTCGGTCAGGTTAGGCCTAGGATTAAGTTTTAGGGCTGGTTTTTAGTGTTAAGGTTAGGGTTCGGTTTTAGGGTTAGTGTTTTGGTTAGGGTCTTACGGTTAGAGTCAGGGT
Source organism: Spirometra erinaceieuropaei (assembly GCA_902702965.1). Classification (NCBI taxonomy): domain Eukaryota; kingdom Metazoa; phylum Platyhelminthes; class Cestoda; order Diphyllobothriidea; family Diphyllobothriidae; genus Spirometra; species Spirometra erinaceieuropaei. Next base: position 329,798 of record CACRXP010000487.1, read on the forward strand.
TTTAGTGTTAGGTTAGCTTCCGCATTTCGGGTTACAAACTGAGATCTGACCTGTAGTTCAAACTTGAAGGACACATCGCTGATAGCAAAATTCAAGCGCAACAGTCTCGTGGACTGCCTGAACTTTCGATTTTTGTACTCGTCGTCGAATAGCAATCAGTTCTGCGCTTTGAAAGCAGACGACTACGAGGACGACTATGATGGTGATGATGATGACTTTGGGCTAGCACTTAAGCACTTTCGTAGACATATACATCTTCAAATAGCAATCACTTCTGCACTTTGAGAG
>CACRXP010000487.1:336510-352110 GCA_902702965.1 Spirometra erinaceieuropaei
TGGTCGTCGTCGTCGTCGTCGTGGTGTTAGTGGTGGTGGCGGTGGCGGCGGCGGCGGCGGCGATGGTAGTGGTGATGACGATGATTATTATTATTAGTTTGGGCTAGTACTTAAGCGCTTTCGCACACATATATGGGCGTAGTAGTTGTATTACTAAGCCCCGACTCAGAAATTAGCTGGGTAGGTGGCATGCAGGCAAGAAATGCAAAAAAACGGACGATTGGGAGAACCGGGGTGGTCCCAGGCCACTGCCGTAATCTGCGTAAGGTGCTTTTTTACTGTCAATGCCAAAATGAAAACCTGCTGGCAGGCTTTCAAAAGCAAGTCAGGAAATCCTCTCGCCCTCCCACCCGCCCTCCAAACTGAGGGAGGCTGACTGAAACCGGCGCCAAGCCCGTTGCCTGCCCCCGTACGACCCCATTTGCTGACGGGTGTATCACCGGGGGCGGGTTAAAAGTGCGTCATCTAAAGTCGTCGCACAGGGCGGCGATTTGGCCCTGCCAATGCCAACTACCGTTGTGGCGCCTGGGCCGTGGGCGTGTACAACCCAGCAGACGGATTTTTGAGCGGATAGAAACAACGAGCTGAAGCCATGACAACCGAGGAGGTGTTTGCAGGGTACAAAGAACTTACCGGAGAGCTTCCTGACCTCGGGCTTGTAGGACATGGACGGCCAGGAGAGCCACTGTTGAAGGCGAATAATCTCCTCGTCGGTTGATTCCCAGGGCAGTTCTGGGAAGATAAAACGCAGGCAAGAAGGCATCACCTTTAGTCCAAGATATAAGTCTCGGGGCATTATATGGAGGAAAAAATGGACAATTTAAGTGTAAGCGAACAGGGATTTGTGGCTTTACAGTAGTCACACACGACGTATCTCCTTTCTACTTAAAGGCACATTGCGCATTTAGTGCTTTGCTAAGGTAAACAGACTGAAGTATCACTGTTCAGGCTGCTGTGAATTTCCCTCCGTTCTCCGTCCAGCGCCTGGCAGTTGCCATTCGACACAATTTCCTATCTGTCTTGTTTCCGCACATAAGAATCATGTGGTGTGGTCTGTGAATGCGGCATGTGAAAAGACCAATTCTGACCTAATCATGAAGTTGAACGGTCATTTGGATGTACCCTGTGATACTGATTGGGCGCGGTCAAATATTGCTGCTGAGCGACGGCGTACATCCAAACTAAGCGCTGGCAATACAGCTGAGCACTAAAAGTCACCAGTTCGAAATACAGAGCATGTTCGGCGTAGAAGTAGGCACGTAACATGACTTCTGCCGAGGCAATTGAGTCGGAAACATTTTCGTAACCTTAACAAAGACTGTGGTAGGGGGGCGCTCACCGATCGTCCTTATGGAACTCACTCGCTCCGTTGTGACTTACAGGCTCTCGCTCTCTCTCGAGCCCAACCAGCAATCGCACAACGGCGCATGATACATAGGCAGTATGTTATTACCGATAAAGACAAGGGAGACTGGAATGGCATTTCTGGCTTATTAGCCGTCGTCAGCGTGGACTTCTAACTAACAGGTCGCGAGTTCGAGCCTCGGGTGTTCCACACTTCGGGGTTGGGTATGACTGGCTGACGACGACTAATAAACCAGAAATGGCCATTCCAATCTTCCTTGTCTTTATTGGTAATAACACACTACCTATTAACAAAGACTTGCCGATCAGGAAGAACCCCGATTAACCATGGATAACCCGCCTCCTGGGCTGATTAAGGTCTTTTTAGGATTCCATCGCGTGGCACTCAAGTCCACCTTTGTGCTGTCCTGAAGTGACGCACACAGAAGGCCCACAATCCGCGATTGCAAGAAAATGGTTCAGGGGAAACCCGCCTTACAGGGATGACGGCGGTCCGGAGACCCATCTGAGTCCCCCCCCCCAAGCACCCCGATAACAGTAATGGTTAGCCCTGGTGGATAGGCCAATCAGTTTAAGCAGGTAGGTAACTTCTGTGATCCCCCTAAGCAGTCTTAAAATGAAACAGGCTCTCAATGATCACAGGCCTGAAACACGCGGCAGGAACAATGGCAAAAGCCTCAATATAAAGTGCAACATTCCACCGGCAAAGAGCAGGTGGGAAGAAATGGACGACAAGGACAGCCTGGGAGCGAGTTCATTTCAGAGCAGGGCCACTCTGAAAAAAATAACTGCCCTAATTTAGTGGGGGACCGCATTCTAACGAACTTCCTCCACCTCGGTCCGCGAATGCTGTCTACAACCGACAATGCATTCACCCTATTTACCGGTAAAACAACAAACCATTAAATAGCCGGTAATGAGATTTTAGCGCGAAAACCAGGAGACAACGGCGATAGTAGGGGATTCCAATCTATGGACTGACACGTAAAGAGGAAGCTAGGGAAGGACAGAGAGGATAGATAACCGTAGATAGCGCATCTCCTGAAATGGAAGTGAAATTCTGAAATATAATCACCGTTCGGAAGGACTACCTGGCTGGGAATGAATTACTTATTATCATGTGGCATAATCGCGAGAATTGTCAGCCACGCTAGATTGCTGGCTTTTGAATGTGAGTCTTTCGGGTCGCTTGTAAAAATCATACCTGTTAAAAGATGACTCACGTAGAACGACTCCTTCATTAATTTTTGAGGACCCTATCAATCCAAACACGCAAACATAAAAATGTCCTTTATGGTACTTCTGTAGATAAGTACTTCTGCTCGAATAAATGATTTATTTCAGCTTCGAAAATGCTTTCAATTCCCAAATAAGTTTGAACCGGACCTGTCGTTTCACTACAGTTCAGGATTTCCCGCCTGCAGGCTGTACACTTTCTATTTACGAAACATCACTCATACCTCTATGCTATTACGAAAATACCACACAAGCTAGGAACGGATATAAACCACGTTGTAAGCTTTACAGGTAGCATTAATAAACGAATAGATACGATGCCATCTAAACAGGCAGTTAAAGGTCTTTGAAGATCTCATAATTACAGTCTTAAAACTAAATTCTCCCGCTTTTTCCGGTAGAATATTTGAAGAAGACTAATTCGATAAAAAAATAAGCACAAAGGACATTTTCTCCTTGCCTTCTGTAAAATATGTTTAGTTTTAAAAGAGCAACGAAAAATAGTGGAGAAAAGTCATGTCACGAAAATCATCATTTTTCAGCGTGAGATTTTGTGGACGTACATTCCGAAGCCGACATCCCGGTGTGACTAAACATCTTGATGCTATGCTACATGACGATGAAGTAATCCCCTTTGGCGGAGGGGATATTGCAGAATTCCAGGGATGCATCACAGAAACGTCACCTGTTTTAGTTGCCAGGACCTGGAAAAACCCACTTCTCCCCTTCCCCCAACCGGGCCAGCGAAGGTCAACACAGATGGCCCCAGTTTCACGCGGGTAGGTACACACGCACGAAACACAAAAAGAGACGTAGGCTACAACTCACTGCCGCCAAGCTCCGCAGGGAAGCCAATACAGGCCACATACTGGACGATTATGAGAAAGCCGAGGAGGACCATATAGGGCAGCCAGAGTCGAGCGCAAATGTCGCGACGAGTGAAAACGAAAGCCAACATGAGGAGGAGATAGAGCACACTGAGGGCGTCCACTCGGAGGCAGGCGGCGACCAGGGTGATGCAAAAGCACATCTAGGGAAGCAGAAAAAGAAAAAAAAGAAGGGGAAGGAGAATTAATGCAGACACACTGACCACCGTCCCCCTCCCCCAACGGGGTGGGGACAAAGTCAGTCTTACGGAGAAGGCATTAGTCCAGCCCCTTTCCCTACCTCCAGGCCAATTTTGTAGAAGGTGTAATTGGCGATGCACTTGAGCAGATTTAGAATCTTCTCATCCATCTTCGCAATGGTCATCTCGGGAAAGATTATGCCAGGACTGGGACGGGAGCTGTTGTGCCTGCGGTAGTAGTCTATCTGGTGCAGACGGATCACGTGCCAGAGAGCGCAGGAGACAAAGAGCAGAACCAGAGGCTGGATGGGTGGGCAGAGGAAAAAAAGTTGAGACGAAGAGGGGAGTGGGGGCAAATGCATGGCTCGCAGGCCAGTCGTTAATTTGGACTCTCTACAGGGGGTCTTGCGGCCATTTAAGGCAGGAGGAAAATTACCGACCGGTGGTGCAAAAAAAACTAAAGCCACGACTTGACCGGCTGCTTTGAGGTGCAACGCTCGGATCTCAAACGAGGCGGATGCAGGCGACTATTAAAGCCAACTCCCTTGTGACGAAACAGACCCGCAGGACGAGGATGAGGACTTTCTGATGGGGGAGCTATGAACACGGCTAAAAGTACGGAGGTCGGTGTCGGGCGTGGTGATACGCTAGGCACGACGGCGGCATCGACTTCGCCCACATATTCCCCTTTCGGGTAGGTTGTAACGGCTCGAATGAGACAAAATAACCTGGGGACAAATTTATGTGCAGAGACTGAACTAGGAGGCCTACCACCATTCTACACTTCCTATGCACACAACGGCTTCTCAGCCAAGGGCGGACAATACTATACAGACTCCAAAAGCCGTATTGCTATAAAGTAGTGCAAAATGCACACTACGAGGTGGTCACTACAGGCTGGATTCCAGCATCTATAAAAAAGTACCTCATTAGCGGGCGCCTCCACTTCCAACCTCTCCCCCCTCCACCACCCCCTCCTGCCGCCCGATTCATTACCAACTGCAAAGACGCCATAGCGCTCTCCGCCGCCATAATATTCAAGGACTGCGCATGATATGTGACGCAGCAAACCATTGGGCATATTTTCTACTTAAATCTTTCTCTAGCCTGCTGCTGATTCAATCCTACAAAACATCGGACAAGAAAGCTTTTCTGTCAAAGGCAGAGTTCTGTATTCGATGCAGCAGCACTGCGCATTTTTAGGAGTGGAGGAAAGGGCCAAGTGAAAATGTCACAACGCGCAACGAAGCCTCCAGACTGCGCATCGGACGCTGTCCTTGTATATTTGCGGGTGAAAAGACGTTGACTAGAAACACACTGTTACAAGCGAACCCATATATATATATATATATTTCGGTTCTGACCCTAAAAAGTCATGTCTCGGAGATTTAACTCCATGTCCTGCACTGATTAATTTCTGAAATTATTCACCTGATATATATATATATATATATATGATGGTAGGGGCGCTCACCGATCGTTCATCTATATCTACTACTAGTCGCTGTGCGACTGCCTGCGAGGATTCTAATATGAGCCCCAAGGCACAACGGAACGAGCATGTTCCGTAACCTGATCGGTGAGCGCCCACTATCATAATTAATATTCCCGATCACAACCGACAGGACAACGGGCCCGTGGCTCAATGGTAGAGCGTCAAACTCCATGACCAAAGATCCCGGGTTCGAATCTCAAGGGATCCACACTCGGGGGTTGGGTATGACTGGCTGATGACGGCCAGAAATGGCCATTCCGGTCTCCCTTGTCTTTGTCGGTACCATCTCATCTATATCTACTACTAGTCGCTGTGCGACTGCCTGCGAAGGTTCTAGTATGAGCCCCAAGGCACAACGGAACGAGCATGTTCTGTAACCTGATCGGTGAGCGCCCACTATCATAATATAATATATATATATATATATATATGTATTGCTGATAGAAGCGAAGATGCGCGTCCCCGGACATAAATGAGAAGAAGAGACGATCTCGGGAACCATAGTTGTATTGTCCTGACGTTTCAAAATCAAACAAGATTTCATCGTCGGAGGTGAGTTTTGTACCACGCCTCACAGTATTTATAGGTGGTGATGGTCTCCTTTCAACGGGTTTACCTCTCGTCGGGGGCCGGCGTTCGGGCGCTAGCCGCCATCGCACGTGTTCGCATGGATCGTACTTCTCGTCCGGCAGGTGAGAACGTAGGCTGTCGCGGGGCCTTAAAGAAGATTGCCAGCCGAGTACGAGAACTAAGATCCACGGGGGACACAAACGCAGCTGCACTTCAACTTGGATCTGGCGAAGGCGCGATCGTCACAACAGTCGCGATATCCACTTGTCCGGCAGGTGAGAAAACGGACGGTCGCAGTAACAGAAACGGACCTGAAGAAGGTGCCAGTGTCACTGCCACTCATCCGGCAGGTGAGAACACAGGCCGTCACGAGGTCGCAAAGAAGATTGCCAGCCTAGGACGAGAAGTACGATCCATGCGAACACGTGCGATGACGGCTAGCGCCCGAACGCCGGCCCCCGACGAGAGGTAAACCCGTTGAAAGGAGACCATCACCACCTATAAATACTGTGAGGCGTGGTACAAAACTCACCTCCGACGATGAAATCTTGTTTGATTTTGAAACGTCAGGACAATACAACTATGGTTCCCGAGATCGTCTCTTCTTCTCATATATATATATATATATATATATATATATGAAAAGTAGAAGAGGTTCTTCGGAAAAGTCGAGTTGTACCTTTGGCTAATTGGGCATGACGACGCGTGTCACCGAACACAACTACTCTGACAGTCTGGGTCTCTGCCGAAACTCGTGCCTGACGCAGCCTCTAAAAAAAGATCTGCCCGCTCGCTCACTCGCGTGGTTTTTAGAAGTGCAATTAGCCAGAGGGTAAGCGTTGACACTTCATCAGCACAGCCCTCCGCTTTTTGGTTTTCGAGACTACTTAGAAGAGTGCGCAAAATGAGAACAAACAAGATGTAGGAGAGCGTGACTTTTCATGGGAGGTTGTCAATAGTCACTTTGCGTCAGAACGATGAATTGCTTAGCACGATGGCGCGCCGTCGTTGGTTAATTGGCCGACAGCCATTCGCCGAGTGTACTCAATCCCAATTACTGCAAGTCACGTCTTTCACGACAAGTCCTCTATTTTGCATAAGCCACCCACACTTGGAAATATATGGTCAGAGGGTGTGGGAGAAGGCTCATCCTTGTTTGTCAATAAGCAGATAAAATGCGCGAATTTCAGGTAGTAAAATGCCTCTCCAGGTGATCTTATGACTTATAATTTGGATTTCAAAGATTTGTTGACTTTGTCGCAGGGTTCGGCTTCTTTTACCGTGAGTTTCTGTGGTGCATACTGAAGATGGACGATATGCCACCAAAAATCACCACTATTGTCAGGGTCTGCAATCACTCCACCGCTGTTCGAATTCTCATCCAAAACAAAATCTCAGTTCAATATTCGGTATCGTGGCTGACAAGGTTGCGATTCACCACCCATTCTATTTAATGACACCAGTGACTGGATACTTGGATGAGTTGCACGCGGTGACTGATTTCAACTACGTCGCTAACATATGGCCTTGACGACTTAGAGGATGTAGTGTCATAAGTAAATGAGGTTGTTAGATCAGTCAGTTTATCTATAAACTCTAGAAAGACAAAAGTGTTTTCGTGTAGAATTTGTTATCAGGAGAATGCAACCGCCGAAATCAGCGACTGCCTCGTGGAGAAATCCCTGAAAATTCGGGAGAACGTAAATTAGTGTTAGTCACCGGTTTTTCTGAAGCCTGAGAAGGGTTCTATCGGACCCTCGAGATATCTAAAGCCTGACAAAGTTCCGAATGTACCGGACATCGGTCCACCCAGTCCCTCTGCACTGCTGTGGATGGCGGACTCACCTCTCACGTAGTAGGTCTGTTCTTCGCCTCCTGTGGTCCGTCGGCTAAATGTCAGATCTGAGCAGTCCACCCCCTTTGTGTAAAACCCTGACGCAAGGGGTCGCATCGTGTGTGTAGCATGTGCAGACAGCCGCCTTTCGATACTACCATGGGTCTGGATTGGTGTCCTATACTACCCCTGAAAAAGTCCTGTATAAATCTCATAAGCTTTTACGCCGGCTTCAAAAGCGGTCATCAGCTATTGCGCAACCTCCTAGAATACGTTCAACCCCGAAGCCTTTCGGCTTTTTTCATGAGTCACGAACTGTGTGATTGGCTTACACAGAGGGAGTGCGGCCAGTTAAAACAAAAACGAACTTCTACAAGTGGCCCTACGGACGAAATTCACAGGCAATAACGTACGGTCCCCCAGACTGCACATGCATATCATCAGACTAAATCCTACCAAGCTACGCGAATATGCTGAAAAGAACAGTCATACGCAGCATAAAAGTGTCACCTAATAGAAGACTCAAGTATTCTAAAACCCCCGTTACAACAGTGAGTAAGGAGTGATCAAGCTGGACACAAAAAAGACATGAGGGCAAATCAACCTGGAAGTTGTGTATTAACCATTTTCAAAGACAAGCCCGACAGTCCGGCAGACCCTCCAACTTAGTGAAATTTGGTACATTTTCCAGTAACTGTAGTTACCAACTATCCAAAGAGTTAACTTTTGAAAATGGATACCGAAAGGGCCAGAAGTTGTCGCAATTACCGTCTGACGACGACGCGGAATGCAAACTTAGCCAGAACAAAGGTATCTAACAGTAAGGCACTCCTACGGAGTCTGTATCGGTAAATGCCTAAGGCATCATTTCGTCCGTTCGAAGGGCAAAATTACCCCGCGATGAGCTGGTCCCCAACTTTTCGCCGACTAGCAATACATTAGAGCATTTAGACCTATCTTAACTACTGTGTGCCGTCTGGTTAACGGCCTAAATGGGTGGAGTCGTTGGTGAAGCAAGGTTCGTGCAAACTCTTCGTCCTCGTTTACACAACTTTGGCAGTACACTCACTTAACTGTGAAGAGTAGAGTTTGCAAGGGTCCCTCATCCAAGTAGTGGTGTGTGGACCCAGCGGCTCACATTGGCCCTAGGACGGGCCACGCGGCAGATGTGCTGGACCAAAACGACGGTTACATAAGATTCGGGCATAGGTTATCGGGAATGCGCACCCATAACAAATGCCAACACTGGGGAGTGGCAGTGCGCCCAGTTGTCGCCTAAGGTCGCGCCAACCGGGGTCCGTGCTGCCCGCCACCTTTTTTGTTGTCTAAAATCCTGGTCAAGTATTTTTTGTGGAGCAGGGCGCGTGGTAGTACGCCTGTGTGCGGGTTTTTGTTGTGCCAGCCACCCGCGACCACTCCCGTCCCCAGTTTTCTTGACTTAGTCATGAAAACGGGCCCAGGTGGAGGAGAGAATGAGGTAGATGCTGCGAAAGTCTGCAATCACTATAAGCGAATTTACACGAAAGTCACCGTCCCCGCTCCCACCCTGCTGTGGTGTGCACGATGAATTTCTTCGGAAATGATGGCCGAGCTGTCAGCCAAAGACCCGTCTACAACTCAGAAGACAGAATTTTCGTCCGAATCGACTTGAATACTCTGCGACACTGAGCAACGAAAATATGAGATGGACACTGGCAAAAAAACTTAAGAAGGATCTGCTAGTATACACAGAAAGATCTGAGACGTACACTGATGTAAGTTGGAAAGTCGTCAACCACATCCAGGCCAATCCATCTACCTGTGCCGTTGGGTAAAAGTGCCGCGACCTGAGAGGAGAAAAGCATTGAAACATAGGTCAGTGTGCGTAAACGTAAAATACCATCAGCAAGAAGCGGCAGTACTAGATCGGGAGTAGTTTCATTGGCGGCAGTAGTAGTAGTAGTAGTAGTAGTAGTAGTAGTAGTAGTAGTAGTAGTAGTAGTAGTAGAAGTAGTAGTAGTAGTAGTAGTAGTAGTAGTAGTAGTAGTAGTAGTAGTAGTAGTAGTAGTAGTAGTAGTAGTAGTAGTAGTAGTAGTAGCAATACTAATGAAAAACAGGGTAGAAAATCAGACATGGAGGAAGGATGATGACGACGATGACGTCGACGACGAGGAGTGTGGCAGAAGAGTGAGAATGATATGTAAAGAAGAAGAACAAGAGGAGGAGGAAGAAGAAGAAGAAGAAGAAGAAGAAGAAAAGATGAAGAGGAAGAAGACGAAGAAGAAGAAGAAGAAAAAGAGGAAGAAGAATAAGAGGAGGAAGAGAAAGAAGACGGTAAAAGAATAAATAATCACAGGCAACCAGAAAATAAGCCTGAAAACAGTACGCTGTATCTAGGCTGGGAGGGATTGCCCGCGAATCCCGTCTGCGTGTGCTTTCTGTAGACAGTGTCGGAGACAATGTCTAACTGGAAGATCATCTTCATGATAATCTGCAGACCGGTAAAGATGAAGACACTGGTGACCAGGAAGCTGTGCAGCGAAGGTGCCGGAAAGCAAATAATCAGTGCGGAAACTGGAATGATGTTCGCGACTGTAACCTGTGAGAAAAAAAGAGGGGTGTAGGGGGAAATACAAATTCAGCAATTACTGGAAGCGGCATTAATAGTAGCAGCTGAGATACCGACAACCACAGTAAAAGGAGAAAAGGAAAAGAGCAGAAGATGAGGAGGAGGAGGAGGAGGAGGAGGAGGAGGAGGAAGAGGAGGAGAGGGTGGGGCGGGTGACAGGTCTGCTTGACGGTCATGCGGAATTGAGATTGCGCCTGAGAAGACTGGCCGCCAAAGAAACCTACCCCAGTGACAGCTGCTTCTTGTTCTGTCGCGCGACCTGCTAATCAAATTTACCCTCCCACCAGTGTTTGGGTAAATATCAAAAACGAGCACTTCGATTACTGGACCTGCTGCTACTTATAATGACTCTTCTCAATAAAAAAATTTATTCGATCTGTCCGTTATGCTAACTGGATTTATATAACAAAGACGCGCACTTGAGAAGATAGCCCAACCGATCCAGCTGTGGAAAAATCGTCGACCTTGGTGGGGTTCAAACCCTCGAATGCAAGGACCAGGCTTAAGTAAAGTCAACGCTCACACCACCTAGGCTACACGGTCCCGACCGGGGGCCCTGAATCCAATCACATTTGAATCAACTTACTCGCCCAGCCTATCTCAATGTATGACCTCCACCAATTCTGATATGGTAAACTGGTTCCCCTTTCGGCAATCAATCTAAAATCCACCAGATGACTACTAGTGTCACTTTTTTACCAGATGTAGATCCAATTAAAAAAAGAAGATATAATTGTCTATCCTGATTATACGGGTAGAGGAGAGGATAGCAATGAAGCAAGCAAGTGGTTAAAAGACCGGGACGTTTGTGCACAAGCAAATATACCACACAAAAGGACAAAACGGCATCGGTGGTGCGGCCGACTTATGATATTCAACCTACCTCCTTTATAGCAGACATCACAATGAGGACGGAGATGAGCTTGATCCAGTAGACCTCTGCAATGCGCCACAACACTCTTACCGATCGCTTCCACCAGAAGATCAGTTTAGCGACAACGATGTTAAATACGGAATGTACGTCCTCGATAAAATCTGTTGGTGGGGAGAGGGAAGAAGACCAGAGAGAGGTTTACAGAGGGGGGGGGGGGGACGAGCGACCTTCTTAAGGGCTGGATTGAACCCTCAGATCTTCTAAGATAAAATCACACGTGTACACGCGCCTGATCTGACAGTGCACTTTGCAGGGCTAGGGGCCAGAACTCTGAGTTCACTTTGTGGACGACTCAAATTAGGCTGAAGGCAGATACTAGTACACTGCAAAGTAGCGAGGAGGGACGACAGAGAATGCGGGCAGATCGATACAGTACTGTTTCGGGCTTCTTTTGCCTTCATTCAGCCAATCATAACCCTGACCAACAGCAGCTGTGACCAGAAACACAACCATGCGCTCAGACGCACCTGGCGCAGCTGGTCCACCACTGGGGTCTACCAGATGGGTCATATGAACTTCAACGAACCGTAGTTCATCAGCGCCTCGCCACCTGTCATTCTCTGTCGCTGCAGATCGGGTATTTTTTCAATGAGGAATGGGCGCACACCGATCTATTGGCTTCACGAAGCCAACAAGCTCCGTATGGGTGGCAAAGGTCACGAACAGGCAACCAATTACCAGGCCGAAGTCGGCCAAGTCATAATAGCAGCAAGGAGGGACGACAGAGAATGCGGGTAGATTGATACAGTACTGTTTCGGGCTTATCGTGCCTTCATTCAGCCAATCATAACCCTGACCACCAGCGGCTGGCACCAGAAACACAAACATGCGCACAGATGCACCTGGCGCAGTTGGTTCCCCACTGGGGTCTACCAGATGGGTCATAGGCACTTCATCGAACCGAAGTTCATCAGTGCCTCGCCAACTGTCATTCTCTGTCGCTGCAGATAGGGTCTCGGCGCACACCGATCTATTGGCTGCATGAAGCAAACAAGTTCCACACAGTACTGTTTCGGGCTTATTTTGCCTTCATTCCTGATTGAATAAATACCCGATCTGCAGCGACAGAGAATGACAAGTGGCGAGGCACTGATGAACTTCGGTTCGATGAAGTGCTTATGACCCATCTGGTAGGCCTCAGTGGTGGACCGACTGCTCCAGGTGCGTCTGTGAGCATGTTTGTGTTTCTGGTCCCACCTGCTGGTGGTGAGGGTTATGATTGGCTGAATGAAAGCACAATAAGCCCGAAACAGTACTTCATCAATCTACCCGCATTCTCTGTCGTCCGTCCTCGCTGACTTGGCCGACTTCGGTCTGGTAATAGGTTGCCTGTTCGTGACCTCTGCCACCCATACGGAGTTTGTTTGCTTCGTCAAGCCAATAGATCGGTGTGCGCCCATTCCTGATTGAACATTGCAAAGTGTTTCTTTAGGGAAGGAGACTTCACAATACTCGATTGTCATTGCGGACTGACAGGATCGGGGTGCGGGCCGAGGGGTATCGACCATTCAAGCCATGGCCAGTCGTCGACTACCTGAACAGGGGAGCGGTGATTCTGAACTGTCCCTTTGAATGACCCCAAGATGAGGGCGGCACGCAAATTCGTGCAACTCTATTCAAAACAATTATAGAGATTTTCATTTGCTTGGACTGAGTCCTAGAGTCACGTAACTTATCTATATCCTTCCAGGCCTGCATAGACTTCAATAAACAGAAAACCTTCTCGAGGAGGCAGTTGCGAGCGATGGCGTTCCCCGTGTGTCCCACGGACTAGGCGCGGTGCCGTTGACTTGCGTGTGAACTAGTCTGCAGTGGGGCAGACTTGCGCAGCAACTCTCCCACTCTCTCTTCACTCATTTACCCCAATCTGGCTGCAGAACACACTCGTTCCGTTGTGCCTTACGGGTTCTGCCTCGACCCCCAACCAGCAGTCGAACATTGCCGCGTGATATAAGCAGAATGGCATTACCGACAAAGACAAGGGGGAGACTGGAATGGCCGTTTCTGCCTTATCAGACGTCGTCAGCCAGTCATACTCAACCCCGAAGTGTGGAACACCCGAGGCTCGAACTCGCGACCTGTTATTTAGAAGTCTAACGCCTCTAACCCCTGGGCCATGAGCCCGTTGCCTCGTCGGTTTCGATCGGGAATATACACTGATAGGGGGCGCTCACCGATCGTCCTTACTGAACTCACTCGTGGGGCGGACTTTCGCAGCATCTCTCACACGCTCTCTTCACTCCTTTACCCCGATCTGGCTGCAGAACAAAGTCAAGACAGCTGGAGGTGGGCCGGGACACAGTAGCAGACAGAACTTAACAGCCCGTCCACGCGTGCTTTACTCACGGCCTAGTCCCTACCCACGGGTTCGGGCCTTATATAGGTGAGGATGCCATGACACCCCGCATACCCAACGATCTAATCACTTTCAAGCAAAAAAACCAGTCAACTGCTCAAGAGTGTATAATTTACCGCCCAGGAGTGAGGCTGATCTAGTTCGGATTCAACGACTGACTTCTGCGAAATGGATAATTCCACGCACTTAAAACTATCACGGCGACATAAGGTCGTGGATTGGAAGGTTACCAGGGCTTGACTGGACAACTCAGCCCAACTCCGAGCAGAGGGTCGGGTCGCAATGGGGCCTTCTTAATGTGGTGTTAATGACATTTCTCACCCATTCGGACTCAGAATTAGGTCAGATTCAGTCTTCATACATGTGGGCACCGGTACGCGCAGCCCGGGGGTTTCGCGTCATGCCTTGGCCTAATCTTCAGTTGCCTTAATTTGGATTGTCTACGTGAGATGACATTCCCAAAATGAAGCTGGCGTGACATTTACTGATTTAACCCAACCACAGGATGGAATATGGAATTTGTTCCTAATCTGTACACGCATAGCGCCAGTCACACTTTCGTCCTGACGGTGTCAAGCACGCTGAACCTTGATCCTAGAAGTCAAGTCTTGCTCATGACGGAGACAAGAATGCAGAAAAATAAGGGGCACAAACAGGGGCTTACTAGATTCCGTTTCAGCAGTATTGAAGGATCGGATCTGCGATGACTCCGACGGCGAAGCGTCAGATCTAAGTCCACCAGCCTTAGACAGGTTCCTAGAGCAGAAAGAGGGGTGGATGTTCAGAGTAAACAACCGTGCGAGAACCGCAAAGCCTGACCTTAAAGAGCAGGGCAGGCGAGGAGGATGCGGAAGGCACTTCAAAAGCAGCAAATGCATCACCCGACTTTAAAGGCACACAATAAAAGCCTTTAAAAAAGCGTCGCCTGGCACAGCCCAGAGCGAAACTAGTAAGAGGTGCGTAATCTGTTGTCATCTTGTCAAAAATTAGTGAACAATTGTGGAATGAAGTGGTTGAAAAAGGATTTTCCAAATTCAGCACAGACCTAATTGCAAGATTCCGGAGCCTCTCTCATGTGGTTTGCCCGGTATAATCTCAGCAGCAAAATGACGGTTTCTACGTCTGTCGGAAACTATTGGGACAGACGTTGGGTGACTCGCTAACGAGTCAACACACTAGCGGTCTTGTACAGCAGCCGTTGGAGGTCGGCGAAAACACATTTGTAGTTTTAGATCTTACCTTCCTTTGAAGCATGGTGAATGGAATTTCGCTTAAATGGTCACTTCTGATTTATTTGCTCCCGTGGGGCTGGTTACCGATGGTGACTTGGCCGCAATTGGTCAGCTCACTTTCTCTTCCCGATGGGGGGGGAGGGAATTCCTGGATTTCTGTTCCTCCCATAGGGCGGAGCTATTTATTTAAAAGCTCAGTCGAAGGGCGCTGTCAATATTCATTAGTAGTTTGCGCGTGAGCACTTCAATAAACTAATGTGCAGGGAAAGATGAATCGCAAGTGTGAGGAGGACGGAATAAACAAACGAGCAGTACGACCGCTCGGGACGATCCGAAATTCGAAACTTTGCATTAGGACTAACTCGAAGTGTATCGGTATCAGGATAAGGCCTGTCATTTAAGCAAAATAAGGATGCTCGTCGCAGTGGGTGACAGGGATGAAGCCACAAGGGCGGATAACTGAAGCATATGGCAGCGCACCAGTGCAGGCAACGCTTCGTATGCCAAGGAAGTCAGCCGACGTAAGTGTACTTGCAGTGGAAAAGTGTGGTCTCGTGCATTGGGACGTCCGAGGTCCGATCGTGAGTTGTGAACGCAAGGCTTTGCTCCAAATGTCACGACATTGTCAACCAGTGTAGTTCATGCCCTGAAATCGCCAGTCGCCTCCTCGGCAATTAGAACCAAGCTGCTTTTCCATTCCATAACAGATAGAGCACAGTGTCATCTCCATGGCCCACCTCAACAACCTCCGTTCACTTATCGTTGGCCCGCGAGGCGGCAACAACTCGGACAGGAATTGGGATACGGACTGCGTGGTCAATCCGGCTGAGAGGATTGCGTTTTACTGACACACTGGCAGGCCACCACGACCGGGGGTGAAGTTTCCCCCTCAAGAGGTGGTCCG
>CACRXP010000487.1:368139-389820 GCA_902702965.1 Spirometra erinaceieuropaei
AAGAGAGAAAGAGAAATGTCGACTCTGGCACTCGGCGCATACCCCTCGCTGTAAACAATCCAACACGTTTTTAAATTATCATGATGCGGTAAAAGCCGTAGCTTGGAGGGCTGCAAACTAATGAGATCATTCAGTCCTTTCAAAACGGAGATTCAGGCCGCAACGTGGCCTCTATAGCACTTCCGCCTAGTTGAGATCCAAGTCCACCACTGTTTGTTGCTGCGAAAACCTGATTCATCGTGTGGGGCCCAGGAGGAGGCAGCACGCGCACGCGGGGCACTTAGTTTTGTCAGCCACCCGCGCCCGACTCCGCCACCGGTCTTTTTTTTAATATTACCCTGACGCCGAGCTCAAATGGGCGAGGGTGAAGAGAGAGAGTGCGGCAGATATTGCGCAAGTCCGCCATCACTATGAGCCAATTTGTGCGCAAGTCACCGTCGGTGGACATCGTCAGTAGCGACGGTCGAGCTGTCACTTGCCGGGTGAAATCGCGGCGATTGTTGGTGTGCTGCGGACAGGGAAAACATGATTCAAGCAACTCGTGGCCCACACAGATACCACTCCCCGAAAGGTCTTCTGTCTGCTTCAGTTTGACGGCGTGACCAAGCCCTATCGAGAGACCCGCGACTTGGGTGTTAGTGTATTTCCTCCGCAGTTCTGCGACATGTTCAGTCCTCCGCGGCCAGAGTTACAGTCGCTTTGTCCGCAAGTGCGCCCGCTTCGGTGTGCGTCCGTTCACCAATCGCCGCTTTTACACCTCTATCCGTCGTCACCTCCGAAGATGGATTCCAAAGGCCATCTGACTCGTCAGGCGAGTGAGGTTCGTGCTCTAGCTGATCAGTCTCTTCAACTAAGCCCCTGGGTTCGTCTTTTCGCACGAATCGGTGGTTTATCCAACGTAGTGTGTCCCCGTCAGTCAGATGATGAAACAACCTTGCTCTTCGAGAAGTCGCTACCCATACACAACTTCCACTTATGCACTGGTGTCTCGACAGCATGGTGTCTCCGGTGTGTGTCTCAAACACATCCTCGGTGAACACGGAGCTTTCAACACGGGCAGTATTTCAGCACGGCAGAGGACGGATGATCTGAGCGCGCCTTCGGGATTATCGTGAAAGGCGTCAAATGTACCGACAAGGAGGAGTCAGGTGCTGCAAATGCGCAGACGAGGACCGCTTTAGCGGATGCTGACCGTCAATCCTGAGCGAGGCGCCCGCCTTTCCGGTCACCCTGCCAATGACGAACGGTTTGAAATGAGTTGCCTTGAGAGCGGAAATGTTCCGCGTTATACAGTGAATGAAAGCTTGGCCGACATTCTGAAATGCGTTTTCGATTAGGAAGGATTACTTTGGTGGGGTTGTAATACTGGCTATCTTGCGGCATAATCCTATAATATTCCGGACTCTGCAAGATGTCCGCTTTTGAATGCACTTCTTTTCAGCCTCCCGCAGAAACCGCACTCGGTGAAAAATAACTACTTAAGTAGCATGCATTTCCCACATTGATTTTCGATGGTCTTGCAAATCCAAATATATTTTATAACAAATATAGACAAAAATATTCTTTCTTCAGCTCATTTAAGAGGCAATCACGCCAACTTCATATTTTATACTCGAGGAAGTATAATCCGGTTTTCAAAAAGTTTTCTAAATGCCGAATAATTTAGAGCCTGATCAGCCGTTGCATTAGCGCCTAGTGATTTCAGTCTATGGATGTGCACGCATTCCGCGTATGGAAAAACGCAGATTCTGCCACGCCTTTAAAAAGATACCATATTGAGTCCATAAAATTTTGCAATGGATGCGGACTGTGTTGTATATTTAACGAGGAGCAGGCGTAAACGGACAGGTACGATGCTGTATGAATGGACATTGCTCGGTCTCAAAAAATCTCATAATTTGAAACTTCTTAAACCCTAATTATACTTCTTCTTCGAGTATAAAATATGAAGTTGGCGTGATTGCCTATTAAACGAGTGAAAGAAAGAATATTTTTGTTCATGTTTTTCATAAAATACATTCGAATTTATAAGACCATCGAAAATCAATGCGGGAAATGCATGCTACTTAAGTAGTTATTTTTCACGAATGCGCTTTCTGAGGGAGGTTGAAAAGAAGTGCATTTAAAAGCGGAAATCTTGCAGAGTCCGGAATATTATAGGATTATGCCGCAAGATAATCAGTATTACAACCCCACCAAAGTAATCCTTCCTAATCGAAAACGCACCTTAGAATTTTGGCCAACCTTTCATGAGATCGGTCACTAACAGTATAGAGCACGATTTGCTCTTGTGAGATGCATGGCTAGTGCTGCTAGCGGTGTTGAACAATTGGATAACTTAAAGGGAAATGTAAATAATCGGACGCGGAGAACTCACTGAAGCGAGTATAGCGCTCATCATCCACAATGGTGATTCCGGGGCCCAGATTGCCCGGGGAGGCGGGTTCAGGAGGTGGCATGAAAGAGAGCCCCAGACCGACCTCATTAAGGGCGGGGAAGGAGGAGGAAATAGTGGCGGCGGCAGCGGCGGCAGCGGCGGCGGTGGCCGTGGCGGTCGTCGTGGTGGTGGTGGTGGCCATGTCACCATCTACGTGCCCTTTCACTTCGGCCGGCTTGGACACCGTGAGGGGTCGCGTCTGCATGATCAGAGTGGGCAGAGAGTTACTGTTCGCCTGGTGCCAGGCCGCCTTTGAGGCCACAATGGTCGCGGTGGTGTTGGACATGTCCTGCAACGGATAGACGCCACTAGAGTTGCGCGACGGCAGCCTGGTCAAACCTCGTCGATTGGCCATGCGCTCCACCGTGAAGAGACGTAGGTTCAGCCAGAAGAAGATGAGAAAGCACAACTGTGGCAAGAAAAGAAGGGGGAAGGGGGAGGAGTGGGAAGACTGAGCGATGGCAGTTGCTAATTTAAAGGAAGAGTGTGCACTAAGAATGACTGTTCGGAAGAAGGTCAGACAAACGCGTGTGTGTGTGTGTGCTCACGATGACGGTTCCCCCGCGTCCCCCGATGGAATGAGCGCGGCACCGGTAACTTGTGCGTGAATTAGTTCACAGTTGGACAGCATCTACCGCACTCTCTCCCTCTTCCCTAACCCACATCAGGGGTTAGTATGGGCGCAGCGCCTGACATAGCTAAATAGTCTATTTACAGCCCCTGGTAATCACTAAGTGGCTTGGACACCCTTTTGCCACATGCTAAGATCAATGGAAGTCTTATTTAATCCTGCTCTTGGGGACGAGGAGCCTAAATGACGTGAATTCAGACCACCAGAGTGGACAGCCGTGAAAAAAAAACTTCGGCCAGACGGGTCTGTCCGTGGGCCTAATCGCTGGCCATCCCGCGCGTTCACAGTTGGTGCAAAGTGCGACGGCATAGCGCGAAGGCTAGCGTACCCCGTGTGCAACGAATAGGCATCAGCGTAGCCAGCAGTGGTACAGCCGTCAAACATAGTCGGGTCTCAATTTGGTACGTCAATTGCCTAAAGAAAGGTTCCCACGGCATAGGGGTGTATTACAAGATGGCGACTGTTGTCCGCCATCCAACAGGTATTCGCGTACCGTAATTATTCCCTAAACAGCAAACTGGCGCGGTAACGGTGGATGGAGGATATTCACCGTCGGGGCTGCATGCGGGCATCCCTGCAGCAAACGGTCACCACCGTCCAGTGAGCCATGGGCTCATCCGGGGTCTTAGACTATCAAGTGATCATGGCCAACGCACTATGGCCGAAAGGAGCAATCCCCTGCAAGACGACCGCAGTACTGCTCGCCTAAACTAACGTCGTACGCAATGGGGCTGTTTCCCGTCGTGCAATAAGGACAGCAAAAGCGGCAACAGAGCCTTAACAGTCGTAGCCTCGAAAGTTTTTAACACAGGACTAGGCTCCTTTAGCGCCTGAACAGAACCCTGTTGGCACTTTTTTCCAGAGGCTGTTATTCGAGTTTGTGAAGTCTGAGCCTCGCAGCAAGACTCGCCCAAACATTCCAACAAGCCTGACCGTAGAAGCCCCACGTACTTCGCCTTCGCCTAGCAACACAAACGCACTGGAGGAGGGCAGGGAAAGTAACTACTATCATCTGTGCATTTTGGAAACCTTTTGATAGTCAGCTGCATTTAGCCGAGCTCTCGAGACAGCAGGTCAACTTGCTGTATCAGATTTGGTGAATTCCAGACGTTGCAGTAGGTTGGACGGGTAACTTGACCCAAATGTGACTAAACTCGCGTCGTCCGGCGGGGCCTCGTAGCTCAAGTGGTTAGAACGTTGGCTGTACTAAAGCCTTCCCCTTACTGTCATGGGTTCGAATCAGCAATAAAATGGCAATCCTGCTTAACAGTTGATGACTCCTACCCCCTTCGAACGGACCTCGGGCAATATCATTGTACTTTATAAATACTGAGGGCAATAATGTAGCACAATCTGCGAGAGGGCTGTAGGCGGGGTTCCAGCAGAGATGTAGAGGGAACACTGACTAGCCGAAAGTAAAGCACATGCGATGAAGATCCAAATACTAGAGACGAGAGTTTGTATTTAAGTAGGTCTCACGGGCCCTAAAACTGCCGTTGTCGAGAGGTCAGTGCGAAATCGCGCCTCGCCTTTTAACCTTTGTCATTCCTGGCCAGAACTAAGGGGAGCGCGTGCTTCGAGGGGCTACGTTGTTTAGATCGCATGCTTACCGTGGGAACGAGAAGCAAGATGGATTCTGCAAGGTAGATGCTCCGAAAGTTCGCCTTTGCTACAAACAAGTTCACGCGCAAGTCACCACTGCGCTCTCGGGACAGTAATAGTCCTCGCGGCTTGCAATGGACTAACTATAGACAGCTATAAGGCGACCGCTGCAGCAGGTTTTGAACGACTGCAACTGTCTATGTGTACTTCTATTCAATGTACTGAAGGTAAAAGACAACGTAGAGAGAGATGCAAATAACATTCAACCAGATGTTGTGACGTTTGGTTAATGCATGCGACGACTAGAAGGCATGACCGAAAAATTTACTTGAAGGCAACAACACCCCCCAAGAAACAGCAGCAAAAGTAAGAGACAGGGGCAGTGTTGCCTCTGTATACCTGGAGAGCTAGAGGTCCCACGGGCGTGGTCCAACGATGCAGGCCAACCTCGGTGAGGTTTATGGAGAGGTGATTTATGTAGGTGGGCAGTTCGGCCTCCGAGAGATTGAAGCAGTACACGTACTGCAGCAGAATGATGCACATTCCGTAGGCCACAATTAAG
Organism: Spirometra erinaceieuropaei; assembly: GCA_902702965.1. Classification (NCBI taxonomy): domain Eukaryota; kingdom Metazoa; phylum Platyhelminthes; class Cestoda; order Diphyllobothriidea; family Diphyllobothriidae; genus Spirometra; species Spirometra erinaceieuropaei. The sequence goes on from CACRXP010000487.1 coordinate 373,372, forward strand.
GGGCTACAGACGAGGCAGGCTGAGCGCGAGTTTGGCAGGATCCAGAGAATGCAGGCAGAAACGAGCAGGATGAAGGAGAGCCAACTGCGAAAGAACACGCTCCAAGCCTGTTTGGGTGAAGTCAAGGCCAAAAGCAGATTAAATAAGGTGGCCTAAATAGGGCACACTGGAGTAAACACTGGCACATGTCGAAGGTAGTTTAGATTTTCCGAACGAATAGAGGCTGAATTGCCAAAAATGAACGGCGGTCATGAAGTGACGACAATCGGTGGTGGGAAAGTCGGAGAAAGAACAAGTAGCGAACATTTCTACAGTCAATGGTTGCTTAATTCTCCTGGTGGTGGTGGTGGTGGTGGTGGTGGTGGTGGTGGTGGTGGTGGTGGTGGTAGTTTTGGAACCCGCGCTCCGTCGTTTACAGAGGGTGCTTAAACTCTTGAAGACAAGAGGCATATGTTTTAATAGATAACAAAATAACTATGCTGCGTTTTAGCGTATCTGTCTTCTTTCATTTTCAGCAATGTCCTGGAGGCAAGAGGTCGACTTGGCAATAAAAAAAAACGTCACCCTTTATCTCCCTAATTGTGCTTTTGGTTGACCGCGGTTCGTTGAAGACACCTCCAAACGGAATATAAGCCAGTAATCCCTAATATTTGTTATCGCCAGACGAAGTGATTGCACATCTTGGAAACACGTCAATGAAGCCATGTCCCAACCGGCGGCGATCGCACAGTCGACCGTGATTCAGCAATGATGACCTTCTAGGTTTCTATCGGAAAATGATCAGGCTAGATAACCTAGCAGTTCCTAGCATTTGAGGTCCTGTTCGCCTTGGTGATCTCTTCGCCGGTGAGCGCCTTCACGGAATCAATGAACTTAACGCAGCTTCTCGGGGTCATCGACGAGAGACGAGCAAACCGCGCGGTTAGAGAATGGCAGTTCGACCGTTGTTGCCGACGATGTCAACCGTGCGCTGCACACCAAGATGAGAATAGGTCCGGTGACTTGCGTGTGAGTTAGTTTATATAGGTAATAAACTTGTGCAGCATCTACCACACTATCTCCCCTGCCCCCGTCCGATCTCGGTGCCAAGACATAGTCAAGAAGACCTACGGCTGGAGAGAGCACAGGTGGTCAGAGAATACTCACCAACTCTTGTATCTACGTGCACGACATACACCTCGGCAAGAGTAAGGCAACCACACAACGGTGCTTACCATCATCGCAATGAAGGTGAGTACATAACTGTTCCGAATGACGGAGTTATGGATACTGAGGAACAGCGGACCATGTGCAATCAGTGGGAATAGATGCGGTGAGAAGGCGAACGTCGGTCTGGTCTTCGCAGCAGCAACGACAGTGGCAGGTGTCGTTTCGGTCTGGCAACAGTCATGATTAGCGTCACCGGTGGCCCGCTGGTGTTGGCCTGAAGACACGGTCGCATTGCTGTCTGCAGAGGAGGTGGTGGCGGCGGTTTTAGCGGCCAGAAGGGGATCCAACAAATCTACCGATGACAACCTGGCAATGGGTGCGTGCACACTGACCATCACTGTGTTAGGTTCTGATTGGCTAGTTGTTGCGGCGGCGGTGGTCACGGCGGGCATGGCAAAAGTCGCAGTAGCAGTGGGGGACGGCAAGTTAGAGTCAGTGCAAGAAATGAGCGGTTCTTGAAGGCCTGCCAAGTTCTGCTCAGAATCGTGCACGGGTAAGGCCTCTGCGGAGGATGACTTTCGTGCGAGTGTGCGCTGAAGCAAAGGAACGGAAAGGCGCAGGTCAGGTAAGTGGAAATTGCGGTCAAACGGAAATTATAGGCAGCAAAACCAAACGTTATGGAAGACGGTTGTGACACATTGATCTGGCCACCTTTTAACTTGTGCCGTTCCTGTCCAAGGAACCCGTAAAAGACGTAAAATGTACTTTCTTCCCTGGGTTTCGATTCCGTTTTCTTATCTTTCAGCAAACGATATCATGCCCGTATCTAAATCTGTGTGATGAAAGGAAAGGGTCACAATAGCTTAAGGCTTGTAATACTGCACACTAGGACGGTGGTGTAATTTTCCTACTCCAATCCAAATGGGTTTCTCACATTGTACTCCATTGTCAGCTATTCTGAGCTGCAAACTATAACTACTCATCCCTGTATTCGTTGTTAATGCTGGCCTGTGTGGCCGCCTCCTCCCTCCCTGGACCTCCTTCTTCTCCTCCTCGTGCTAGAAGACACTTATGTTCTTCACTCCAAATGTCTCAGAAATCAGTGGAATTGTATAGGTTACAGGCAAAGTCTAAAAGCCTTGGCTTATCGATCCTGATAAAAAACGAATTAATGTTGTAAAACGTAAGCAACACAAAAAACATATGATTCGTCCTCTTGATTGTGTTAGCTCGGTGGTTAACCCGAGTTTGCATCTAGCAACGCAGGAGATTCAGCGTCACATGGACTGAAGTAGTTATGAGAGTTTGAAAAAGAAGCCGAAGCAGGATGTAAAACAGGATTGGGCTAAATGGCAAGGACGGAGATGGTCAGCGAGGCAAGCGATTTCTACAGATCCTATTCATGAGGAGAATATGAAACCACAGCAGGCAGGTTCCTTTTAAAGACTACCATAACAGGGCGAAGCGGTACCTTTGAAACGACAACGGAACGTCAATGTCTTGAAATTGTAGAACTAATACATAATAACAGCAGGTAAAGAACTGAAGACTAGATATAACCGGTCAGTAACTTCAGTCTTAGCCATGTTGTACGGCCAACGCGCAAGCTCGTTGAGACTTAAAGTAAAAAAGCCACAGGCAGGAGAACATTGTCAAACTACACGATTTTGGTAAAAAAAAAAAATATATTACCTGTCTGAATGTGGAGGTGACAGGTCGACGTAGAATGGATGGGTTGAACGGCTCTTCGAAGAGCTGCAATAGGAGGAATTACTGAGTACTTATTTAATTTGTGCAATAACTGTTTTTTACACTTTTAGTTACCCGTCCGATGGGATTTTCACAACGTACAGATAAAAAAAACTGGCACGAAATAACCCGATAAAGCGTACTTTTAAGGACGTTGGTTTCAGAGTTGAACTAGGCAAGATAGCTTTTACGACAGAATGTGGACCATTGATAAGAAAATACACTTTAAAACAATGAGGTACCCAGTAGAACTTCCTGTCATTTATTTTGTTGCTCAGCCAAGGACGCAACTGCATTGCAACTGTGTAGTAAAGCAGTAGCGTAGCAACAGGTGCAAAGAACACAAACAGTGGCTTGTCCGTCGGAAAAATGTTTTCGCCCGAACGGCTGCAATCACTCCGCACGAGATAAGAGAGGCCTAGGAGCCTGAGAAAAGACAGAAGGTTAGCACATACCAAAGGCCGAACGGCATGAAAGAACAGGGTCCAGTTTTACGAGAGTAAGAAATTAAACAGATTGTTAGCAGGTAAAAAAGGAAGAGGCGGTGACTGGGGAGTTAGTACAGAGGAGTCGGACAAAACTGCATTCATCTGAAAGTCAATGAAAGTTAGCTGTCTGCGAAATTTGGTTAGGACGGTAATTAGGGCATATACACGATTGGCATTTAATATCAAGACTACCGCGCAGGAATGTCCATATCTTCGCTTTCCACACGAATGGTGGGAAAAATTCCAGTCTTCCTCTGCTTAATAGAGATTTTGACGCGAATCGGATTGCAGAGCGTAAATTAATATATGATCGCCCAGAAAGACAAGCACACGAAAGAGGCCAGATTTCCGAAACTGTTGGGGACGAGGCTAAAGAGTGTTGTGAATTATCAGAACCTAATGAGGTTCTAGTAAACTCCTCGAAATAAGAAGAAAACGCGCTACGGGGTATATTTGTTTTGGCTATTGTGGCATGTAACCATGACGGACGGCGGAGGCATTCACAGACGTTTAAAAACTAGGTGTGAATAGTAGTTGCAGTGGCTTCTGTAAAGCGACAGGTAAAAAAGCAACCAAAGACGAAACGCATAAACGCTGGAGACTATATAAAAACCAATTACCTCGCAATAAGGCCGGAGTCCTCAAGAATAAGTTGCGCACATGGAAATTGATAGAGAAAATACACACACAAGTGCAGACCACTGTAAATCAGGATGATGACGCGTAGATGCATGAATTCCTGAGAATGAACTTTGTGACGAGAGGACCAATAAGTGCACATCCCCAAGAACATCAAGAGGTAGAATAACGAGAGCACTGAGGGTACAATTATTCCGGCTGCACCCGTGAGAAAAACAGTAAGAAGGACATTGCAGGTATTCAAAGCCCATGCGTTCCAGACTCGACGTCCATGAGAGAGGAGTGCATTCGTGTTTGGTGGACAAAGTGTTCTGTCATCCCGCGACGTGTCGACGACAGAATTTACCGCAGTTCCTTTACCAGGGGTTTTCGTCTCGTCGCCATCTCGACTCGGTGTCAAACATCTGTTCTCTTCGACTTCACTGGTCATAGAGTGTTGAGCAGGCTTGCTTGCTTCCGTCTGGCAAGAACTTAAGCAGGAACGTCTTCTTTTTCTCGCGAAATAAACAAGGGCGGCCACAGCAACAACTAGTATCGCGGGGTCAGGAGCGACAAGCCGAAGCGCTAGCGCAAATTTCGTGTTCAACCTAACGCGAAGGGCTAGAGTTGACAGACGCTTACCTTTGGATTCCAATAGCTGCAGCAATTTGTGAGGCAACGGAACCTGCGTGGAGATATAGATTCGAACGGGATACTTACAGTTCGAAAAAAAGTCGTCGTAAGGCGGTTTTATAGCAAGAATTACGTAGAGGGCTGAATGCGAAAGGGTAAACGCACAGCTTATCGTAATGAGACATGTCAAATATATCTGTATAGAAACTGGAAAAAAATTCTACAGTGAATAAGGTGGTACTTTTTGAGCGATGTGTGTCGGGACTTCGAAGAAGCGGCGCAGCCAGAAAGAATAAGAAGTAGACAAAGGAAAAAAGGTTGTATCGGACGATTGACACTACAAAATCCAAAAATAAGTAATTACTACCAGTCAGCAAAGCTGCAGGAATTAGTATCCGAAGGATGACCGACTCATATGTGATTAATTTCATACTAGTAATTCGCTGTCAGAAAATTGCATCTCATTGTCTATTGTGCGCACGCGGGCTTATTATGTGTTTATTGTCACCGAGCCCCATTCCTCATATAGGGTAAAAATCTCTGTTAAGTGCTCGAGGAGCACTAAATACTTTTATCACGTTTTATTACTTCGCTCAATTTCGACGATCATTGTTAAATCGTTTTGTTCATAGCTACTAGACCTTGAAGGCAACATTAAGCAGACAGAAAAAATGTGAGATTTTTCAAATAATCAAGAACTCCTATCTGTCTAGTCACTTCTGCTAATTCCTTCACGGATGCGAAGCGTAAGTTAGGCATCAGAGGGTTACGAGCAAATCCCGAATAAGCGGCCGAAAGCAAGGAAGTCAGCTTATGCGTAACAGATCCGGATCATTAAAGGTGACGCTACTGTACTAACACAAAAACCGCCGGGAAATACTGAGATCCTAGAAGTGGAAATGTTGCTATGAGAGCCACAATAAAAGTATGGATCTGGTAAAGAAACTAAGGAAATGTTTAGGAAGTAAAGCTGCTAAATGCTGCATAAAAGATGACTTTGTGCATAAAGCTCAAAAAGTGGCAAGACAAATTTTCTCTGGCTTCTTTAAATGCGTGGTTGTTGTGCGTGTCGCTGTCCTCAGATAGGTCAAGCTAAGCTTTAAACGCTTTTTGCCCATAGCTCCAATCTCTTTTTGGTATCTTGTATTACCTTGTGAAGCATTTCTTCCTACAGGAAAAGAAGTTGCACTATAAGTAACCCTCACATGCAAACTATGATAGTGGCTTCAGGTTGGCTGTTCAAAGGTTTTAACATTTCGAGCGAAAACAGATTTCTTCAGACACATTGCCCATTTGAGGACTGAGCGGACTCTTCGTGGCGCTGGAATTCGCGCCTGTGCCCAGGTTTACGTCAAACATTCTATTCACCATCTTATGTTTAGCCAGTCGGCCTGTCATCCGTTAGGTATACCGCAGCGAGGCATTTGCGGTTCATTCAGCTTTCCGGTTCTATCGCACTAATTCTTCCTATTCCTTGGCTTTTGCCAAAACTTCCATATTACGACACACCTGAGCATCATTTTGTTTAGTTATCACTGATTCTACAAAAACGTCCACAAATGGGAAAATCCACCCAACTGTCCAAACTAGTTAACGGCATTTTATTAAGGGAAAGAGGCTTTCACACTTGAACCCCAATTCAATGAAATCATTCGTTACACCAATAATTCTGGTAACGTTAATGTTATCGGTATTGTAGGTCTATGTACATTTCTGATTTTTCTCTTCATATTTTCTTTTACGCCTGAACTTTTCTGTGCTGTTGTTTTAATATGCAAAAATGCACAAATGATTTCCGCTTGCGTTAACGCGTGTTTCGTGTCCGTCTGCTGCTTGGTGTCGTTGCTTCATTGATTGCACTTGTGTCCCCGAATCTTTTCAGTCATTTTTCCCGAACAGTTTTTATTTCTCGGTTGTATCTTATCACACGTGAATTTACTCGAGCACCAAGCTCGAGAACCTTTTGAACTTTTCCCATAGCATCCACGCTACGATGGTTGATACTGGAGAGGGTGTCTTTTTTCGCAGGTTCTCTTTGCTATCGTTTTTTGTTGTAAGAATCGCAGCGTCCCCCACTTAGAGTTCAGTTTTTCTTTTATCTGATTTTCTTTGCACTTTTAATTGTCGTTTACACTATATAAGTGGTTACCCCCTTTTCCTATATTTACACACATTTTTCTTTGCCATGACCAATAACAGGCTCCGTGGACTTTATCCCCCTCTCCTTTTAATTGGCCTCATTTACGCCGAGCAACCCCTGTATATGACTTCGGTATAATGAGGCCTTTTTTGACGAGTCTTGTAAACAGCGAACGCCACTCTTTACTCGTACGTGGTGCAGTCTTCCATTTGATATCGCCGTTAATACTGTGGACCTCCTCGACCCTATTCCTGCCGACGAACCGTACACTGTTAAAGGACGTTTTGATTCAACGTGTTGCAAAATCGGCTAAACGGATGTTCAGGGAAGTTTCCACCCGAGTAGAAGCTGGGGACTGAATGCCTTCGGAGCTTATGCGGTACACGCTTTCATCGTTCGCCGGTCGTTATATGGACGACGCAATCTTTGGAGAGGTCTGATTGGGTAAGTTGCCGCTTCCTTTGTACCAGGTCTTGTTCATATTAGGCACAACCACCCAAACAACCACCACAAACCATGTATCTTTTGTGCAATCAGGTGAGCACCATATGTACCACTAAAAACAGTTTGCAGCCAGCACGAAACAAGCCATATCTACGTCACAGTTCCCAATAACGCGAACGGCGGTCACCAACCTCGTGCTGGTAACATCGTACCTATGGTCCGAAAACATGCATGTACATTCTCTCCTGTACATTCCCGAGGGCGTTACCATAGGTAACGGACCACGTCAGCCAGTAATGGCGACGAATGCTGCTGGGCGGTCGCGACCCGGTCACCTCTTCTACATCCATGACAAGTCGAGCGGTCTCCATCTTCTTGTCCATATTGGTGCTAAGGTCAATGTCATTTTCGCCTCCTAGACGTCACCACCTCAAGCCATCGCAATTCTCATGGCAGGCTGCCAACAGCACCACTATCAACATCTACGGACAACGCTCACTCAAATCGGTCTTCGGCGACGTTTCCAATGGGCCCTTTTGCAGGCCGCGTTCAATCACCCTATATCAGAGCAGGTTTCCAATCGCATGTTGACCTTGCAGTCGACTAGGATCACCACAAGTTGATCCATACCACAACAAAGCTCTTTCCCGTCGGTACCGTCGCTTCCGAATCTTCGGTCGGCGCCCACTTGATCATTCCTAGTTCGTCCTTTGCTGACTACTCGTCTACCACGAAATCCTGTTTGTCCACTGAAGAATTTCAGCACGTGGTCAGATATCACATGGTCACCATCGCACAAGCCTTACACGCTCATCCGCGGGGAATTCATCCTGAAAATTGTCGGATAGCGAAAGAGGAATTCGAGCATATAATGAGTTGGGTGGTTGTCCGCCCTTCTCGCAGCCCATGGACCTCTCCATTCGTGAGAGCATATCATCAGATAACGATTGCGGAAAAGGACACTCCCAAGACCGTCATCACTACGCCTTTTGGCCTGTTTCAATTTTTTCGCCTATCTTTCGGTTTGCGCGACGCGGCCCAGTCCTCCTAGCGTTTTATTGATGAGGTCTTGGGAGGTCTCTCATTCACACTTGTCCACATCAACGACGTACTCGTCGCAAGCTCTTCGACAGAGGAACAATAATCGCACTTGCGCCACGGTGGCTAGAGCGTTGTATGTACTTTTAAGTGATAAACCCATTAGTTGAGTACAGTGAGTACGCTATCCAGAAAACGAAGACAGCATCCCAGCAGTATCCTAACAGTTACAAACTAGTAAGTAAGAACAAAGTCGTCTGCAGGTAAGTATGCACGTGCTGATTCCATGCCTTATTCAAAGTTGTGTCAAGCTCTTTAAACTGCGTATTATAACTGTGTAAAACAAAACAGATTTAAACGTCACTACAATGCTCCCCCTCCTAGGCGACGGAGCTCAAGAAAAGTTTTTGTTAATAGACGGAAAAAGTGGAAGTGTTTTCATATTGTACAAGTTGGTAACTGACGGGAAAACGGACATGACGACCGCTGCGTGTAAGTGGAGGAGTCTGTGGGATAAGGGAAAATGCAGAGTTATTGGGCGAAAGTGGAGTATGGGAAACAGCAAGTGGCAATGTGCCGAGTGGAGGTTGTTCGGTTGGGGAAGTTGAAAGAGGCTCGGTAAAAGTCGCCTTCAAACGATCGACTGAGACCACGTCGGTGCGACCTCCACGGGCAAATTTAAAATGCGTGTCCGTACAAAATGGCACTCGAAACGGGCCGACGAATGTTATTTACGCGGCCAAATATAAAAAAACATGTTAGTAAGTTCGGGTTGATGTACGACTTACTTGTTGGAGCAGGTGGAAGAGTGGCTCGAAGATAAGTCATGACTTGACGCAATCTTTGCACATAATCACTGGTATCCAAGTCGGCTGAGCCTAAAGAGTACCCGAAAAAATCACCGGGAATCCGTGGGGTAGTACCGTAGACAAGTTTGTCAGCGGAACGCTCCAAATCGGGCTTGAGTGCAATACAGATACTGAGCATGACCAAAAGTAGATGCTCGCTCCAACGGAAAGGGTTGCCATGAGCTCAGAGCGAGGCTTTGATTTGCCGATGGAAACGCTCGACTAAGCCATTGGATGAGGGGTGATATGCTGTCGTTTGTATGTGGGAACATCCGAGGAGGTCGGTAAGGCTGTTAAAAAGTCTAGACTCTAACTGTTGGCCTCGATCTTTGGTAATAGTTGAGGGGACGCCATAGTGGGATATCCAGTGTTCTAGAAGGGCATGAGCAACGGAATCTGCAGCTATGTTAGGGACGGGAGTTGCAATGGGCCAACGAGTAAATCGGTCATTTGCGATAAGTAAATAGTTGCAACCACGAGATTTTGGAAAAGGACCTACCACATCGATATTGACGTACGCAAAACGTGCGTCGGATGCGAGAAAAGTGCCAATGGGGCTTTGCTGTGACGTCCGACTTTGGCCTTCTGACAGGCCAAACATGAACGGGTCCACTGGCGGATATCAGTGTTCATGCTTGGCCAAACAAATCGCTCGCTGACGAGGCGCTGGGTAGTGCGAATGCCAGGGTGAAACAGATTGTGCAACGCGGCAAAACACCTCGTCCCATCTTGCTTGGCCCCTGCGATACGCCACACAAGATTGTACCGGGGGTGGTGGAAAGAGGAATGTCCTCGAGATGAGGACTAGTCTGTTGAAGGCTCTCAGTGAAAGTCCGCCATTTTTGCAGCTCTGCCGTGCGCTCCATTTCAATGGAAGGGCGAGTGATGACGTTAATGTCCGGCCGGGAAAGACAGTCAACAACGTAATTATAAAGGCCTTTAAGAAATCGAATGTCGGTGGTATACTGAGAGAAAAAATGGAGATGGCGGGCTTTGTGGGGTAAATACTTGTCAGAAGAAGTAGAGAGGGCATAAAGAAGACGCTTTTGGTCGGTATAAATACAAAAACCTTGGCTCTCGATATAATTACGAAAATGCTTAATGGCTAAATAAATTACAAGAAGTTCTCTACCAAAAGTATTATAGCGAGATTGTGGGGGTGTCAATTTGGCAGAGTAGAAAGCCAAGGGCTGTGTGCCAGTGGGCGTCTGTTGCTGATGTGCAGCACCTATAGCGAAATTGGAGGCGTCGCTCATAATGAAAAGTGGGACATCAGTTGTAGGGTGAACAAGGGCAGTTGTATCTGCAAGAGCCTTCCTGGAACGATTGAAAGCCTCTACAGCTGTGTCTGGAAAAGATTACTCGCGGTTGATCCCGCGTAAAACGTTAGTAAGTGGTAACATTAACTGAGCACAATGAGGAATAAGACTTCGGTAGGAATAGGCAAGGCCGATAAAACGGCGCAGTTGTTGAAAAGAAGTGGGAGTAGGCAAATCGCGAATAGTCAAAACTTTGGCATCTATGAGATGACAACCAAAAGCAGCTGCGTGATGCCCCAGGAAAAACAGCGACTGTACACCAAAAACGCATTTATAAGCATTAATGAAAACGCCAAATTGGCTCAGTCGTCCAAAAATGAGATGTAAATGTTGTAGGTGCTCGTGTTCACGGGAAATTGCTACCAGAACATCCTCGACATAGACAAAAACAAAAGGTAAGTCGCGGAGGGCTTCGTTGATGAAACGTTGAAAAGTTTGAGCGGAGTCGCGTAGCCCAAAAGGCATCCTGACAAACTCGAGCAGGCCAAACGGTGTTGTAATCGCCGTTTTGGGAACGTCTTCTGAAGCCATGGGTATCTGATGGAAACCTTTGACTATGTCAAAGCTCCGGCTAGGCTAGATGAAAAGTCGTGGGGATGGGTAAGTGGATATTTGTCAGGCACAGTGCAGGTGTTTAACCGACGGTAATCCCCGCATGGGCGCCAGCCAACGAGAGACTTTTTTACACGCCGTATGTAGAGGTGCAGCCCATGGACTAGTGGAAGGCCTGACTATACTTATCTCCATCATGTGACTGAAATCAGCCTTGTCTATGATTAACTTATCGGCGGCTTAACGACGGGGACGGCTAAACACGGCTGGTCCAGTAGTTAAACCATAATCTATACATCTACATACATATATAACAATGGAAGGGTTTTCCCGTGTGTTATAAGTAATCTCGGAAAGTACTACACTGATTGCGCTGAAATTTGGATACAACCCGGCCCGCTAATAGGGTTGGGTTTTTTTCTGCCTACCTTTGTAATTATGCCGATGGTATGCCTGCGATGGGTAAAAAACGGATTTTTTCCGACATAACAACGCCACCTACTGTGGCCACTTGGCCGGCAGCCACTCGGACACACGTGGGCCCGCCGAGCCACTTGACCGACATCCGCTCAAACGCACGTGCTCCGCCTGACGGCCGCGCTCACCCCACCGCCCACCCTGCAGATACTTGAACATGCTCCCTCCCTCTGGGCCGATGCAATCTGGGCCGGCAGGCCAATCACCCATCCTGTAGCAAAAACCACGCAAAGCTTGGGCTCCACTTGAACTTGCCCCACACTACCCACATTATTGGGCTGTCACCGCTTCCGCTGGCATTCTCGGACGTGACGACTGGATAAGGTTAACAAAGCCCCCTTCCGCCTCCCCCCACGCACAACCCACATAAGGGACCTGTGACCCAGTGTCAGCCCAGTGTCGTGCAGCCCGGCTTTAGGAAGCCCGGTTGTGGTCACGGTTGCCGCGTTCTGCAGCTTCAGGTTTGCTCTGTTCATAACAGAATGAACACTACAAGCTTAGAGTGATTAAAGGACGCCAGCGAGGAACAGCGGACCAGCGTCCAACACGTCTCCGTGCTCAGCATTCACGCTGCGCTCTGAAGAATACAATCATTTGCGTGATGCTGTTGTGAACGACGGTGCGACAACAACCGTTGGAAGACTAACGATTTTGCCATCCAACATACACCGGCAGCCGGAGACCGATTTCAACACAGTATACATTTACTTCTCGAGATGGTGCCGGTGGATATCACTTCAACGTTATAATGATACATCCAGTCAGTGACGAGGTAACGCACGTGAAATGCAGCGCAATAAACTACTGCTCCTACCGACTTATGATTCGACAGAGTGTAAGTAATCCTCCTTTTTAAATGCCGTCAATTGTTTCACCACTACATCGTGAATATGTATGCAAAAAACGAAACAGAACGCCTGCTTTTCATTCGCTTGAATCAGACCTAGCTGCGCTCTGAAGAATATATTCATTTGCATGATGCAGTTGTAAACGACGGTAATACAGATAGCGTTGTGAGACTAACAATTTCGTCATCCACACATACAGACAGTTCACGTCATATGTTCGTGTACGCTTGAGATGCAATTGCTTACGTTTGTCAGTGCGGGCGTTCAGACTTACTCGTTACATTCACATGTAATCCAACTTGGGGGGATATTTATCAGCTCTTGCTCCCTGGGCTATCGCCGGTGAACAGGTATGACATCACAGCACGTATTTTCAGGAAGAAACGGTAATCGCTGATGATTTTCATGGCAAAACACGAGGTGGTTGGGTCTGTGCGCTGCTGGATGTATTAGGTGGAACGACAAAAGAGGGAACTGCCCCATGCACATGTATTGATCTGGCTCTATAACAAGATCGAAATCGCCGATGCAATATGCGCTGAATTACCTGACGCCGACGTCGACAATGATTTGCATGAAATTGTGACGAAAAATATGATACATGGACCTTGAGGTGCACTGAATCCCAATTCTTCCCCCACCCCCACCCCACGCTCCAGCATGTCAGACGGAAAATGCTCTTAGAGATATCCTCGGGCATTCGTATGCAACACATTTACCGGTAACCACGGAGGTTCCTTATACCGAAGGCGGTCAGCGGAAGACGTCGGCAAATTGGCAACCGTACGAATGCGAACCGGTGACATGCAAGTCGATAACCGCTGGGCTGTTTCGTAGTCGCCTTTGCTTTTAGAAACAAACGAAGTTCGGATGAACGTGAAAAACTGCAATTCCGGAAAATGAATTAGGTACATTTGCATGTACGTGAATAAAGGCAGCGAGATGGTCGTTTTCGGCCTCCAACACGAAAGGAGAGAAAGGGATGCGGACATACAACTCGATGAAATCGCACAGTATTTGACTGGAAAATGCGTCAACAGCAACAAATCCGTGTGGCGGATTCTTTCTTTTCCCATCCATGAGCGAAGTCCAGGTGTTGTTCATTTGCAGTACAGTTAGAGAATGGGCAATGCGTTTACTCCACAGCTGCAAATATGCAACAGGTTGCCTTAGGTCCACCGACAACAACATTAACTGTGTTCTCCACGTTAAGCCAAACTGATGCGTTTGCGAAAAAACTGCCGTATTCGGAAGTGCCTACGTATTACACAGGGAATATGTGTAGAAAGTCATCCGAACGACGCAAACGAGGAGAGCGAGTGGACGGACATCCCGGCATACTTAAGGAACTGTGATAGGCAGACTGTGTTGGTATTCAGTGCTGGTTTATTCACCGGAATAGACGCACCCGAGGTCAAAGCTATGTCAGAAGACAGTCAGGATAACTCGGTTATTCTTTGTGGTTATTCGAGGTGATAAGACGAGCAGTCAGCGAATGACGCCAAAGTGTGGTGGTCGGTTTATAAACGAGCGGCAACAAAGAGCAATAGGCAATGGACAGGTAACAATGAACAAAGAATGACAAGAACCGACGAATAGGGATACAAAGACAAAGACAGGGTGGTATGCGTAAAGTCTGGTTACTAGCAAACGGTTAGTAGCAAAGTAAAGACAAGAATAGAAATTGACATCAGGGATGTCACACTCCCCCGCGGAGTCGCGGTCTCCGAGGGCCTGAAAGCGTCACGGAGTTTCCATTTGATCCACTTCTCCTTCCAGTGGGCAAACTTGACGGATGTCCCTCCGTACATGACCTTTTGCTGTGCGAGCGGTGACTCCACGAATTAAGTTGTCCGATCCTGCGTGTACTTCTTCGATTATTGCCTTAGGCCAGACACCTCGGGGTTTGTCTGCCTCCATTAGCAGAACAAGTTGACCAATCCTGGGACTCGGATGCGTAGATTGCCACTTCCGACAAACTGCGAGTGTCGGTAGGTAGGCTCTTAACCATTTCTTCCAAAAGGTATCCGCTAGGAGTTGTGCCTGTCGCCATCTTCTATTAAATTGATTCTTTGGAATCGTACTTGGTATTGGCTCGGACGAATTACTTCTAAGTAACAGCAACTTACTCGGTGTAAGTACATACAGATCATCCGGGTCGTCACTCTGTCTTACCAACGGCCTGTCATTTAGAATACGTTCAATTCCAGTCATAGCCGTATGTAGAACTTCATCAGTGAGGCGTTGTTCTTCTAGCACCACAAGGATAATTTGTTTGACTGTGCGAATCATTCTTTCCCATACACAACCTCTATGGCTGGCTCGAGGGGGGTTGAATACCCAGTCGCACTCACGGATCAGCAGCGATTTCGCTATTTTGTCCTGGTTCCACATTTTAAGCAGTTTCTTTACGTCGCCTTCCGCACCCTTAAAATAGCTTCCGTTGTCACTGTATAGTCGCTGTGGACAACCTCTACGTGCCACAAATCGATTGAAAGCACACAAGAACGAATTGGTATCTAAAGAGTGCGCTACTTCCAGATGCACAGCTCGAGAACTGAGGCAGGCAAACAGACAACCATATCGCTTTTCGACGGAACGTCCCCGTTTAACGAACATCGGACTGAAATAATCAACTCCTGAAATCGTAAAGGGGTCGCAAGACTGCACAGTCCGATCGATGGGGATCGGAGCCATAGCTTGTTGGTATGGTCGAGAAAACCATCTCCGGCACTTGAGACATCTTTTCAACGAGGATTTTATCGTTTTGTTGGCCCGCAATATCCAGTGCCGCGGCCTTATTGTAGATAAAATATAGTTTTGTCCCATATGACCGTTCAGTTCGTGATAATGTTGGATTAGTAGATGCGTCACAAAGTGTTGGGAAGGTAGAATGATCGGATGTTTAGTCTCGAGCGGTAAGCAGCTGTTCTGTAGTCGTCCCCCGACGCGTAATACTCCATCCACGACGATTGGTGTAAGGCATCTCAACGAAGCAGTTAAATCAAAGGGGACTGATGACTGAGAAGAGAGAGACGGAAATCGGACGACTTCGGAGTACCCGAAGAAAGGAACTTCCTGGGGTGGAAAAGCAGAGCTCGTCTGAGCAATCGACAGAAACCTCCAGCGCCACCGTAGACACAGACGCGGCAAATGCGAATATCCTCTGTATTGACATAAAAGACAGGAGCAGTATTGCCCCAAACACGAAACCATTAGCTGCAGAAGAGATCCCTGGAGTGGATGGCAACCAGAATGTCATCATGAATGGTTCGCCAGGAACTCCCAAGTCACCAACATCACGGAACCAAGACCGGCGGCTCCGAGAACAGTGCCTAGTAATACAGGGACTTCAGGAGCCTCAAGCAGATACACCTAAAGAACGCGTATTAGCTGATCTCGGCTTGTTCCAAGGTCTTCTAAACACACTGCTTCAACCCGATGAAGAAATTTCCGTGTTGAAAGCCTTCAGACTCGGAAAGCGCTCTACTGAACCCGCTATTCCACCGCATCCTAGGCCCCTTAAAATTGTTCTGAGTTGCAAAGAGCATGTTGATCTTATCCTCTCAAGACGTTTTAGGTTAAAATATTCCCACCAAGGAGTTTTTTTTCAGCCGGATTACACACCACCGGAGCGGATAAAACGCCGACAGTTAGTTCAGGAGCTAAGGCTGCGACAAACGAATGGCGAACAAGGCCTGGTTATCTACAACAACTGCATAATCGAGCGACCGTCCCGCTTCATATGGACACGGCCCGTGCGTATGTCGCCACAGCCGAGACAATTGGCAAAGGCGGCGTCATAGCCGGCTTATCAAAGGAAAAAAAACTAAAATGCTTGTATTCCAATGCGCAAAGTATGCTATCTAAATTAGATGAGCTTAAAATCTACGTTGACCAAACCTTACCCGATGTTATATCCATAACTGAAACGTGGCTGTCCGCGAGCGTAGACGATCGCGAAGTCGCTTTATCTGGTTATCACTTGTTCAGAAAGGACAGGTTGGGACGTCAAGGTGGAGGTGTGCTCGTGTATGTCAAATATGGCCTTTTTGCATCAGAAAAAGAGGGACGGCTCGCGCGCACAACTGAAACGATTTGGCTCACCGTCAAAACGCCGGGGTCACAACCTCTCGAGATCCTGAC
>CACRXP010000487.1:394063-454942 GCA_902702965.1 Spirometra erinaceieuropaei
CGGTTTTTAGAGCAAAATCATCTTCTGTGCGATGCACAGCACGGTTTCCGCAGAGGGAGGTCCTGCTTAACCAATCTACTCTACTGTCTTGAACAGTGGACCCGAGCGATTGATGAAGGAAACGTTGTGCATGTGGCCTACATAGACTTCAGGAAGGCATTTGACAGCGTGCCACACCAACGTCTCCTACACAAGCTCAGCCGCATAGGGGTAAGAGGCAAGCTTTTGAAGTGGATTGAAAACTTTTTGGTCGGTCGGTCCCAGACTGTTCGTCTTGGTGGCCAGCACTCGGCAGAGGTGACGGTTACGAACGGAGTACCTCAGGGCTCCGTTCTTGGCCCTATCCTCTTCCTCATCTATATTGATGACTATATCCATGGATTGAACTGCAAGATTGCCATGTTTGCTGACGATATAAAGCTTTGGACCGTCATCCGCAACGAGGACGATGAAGCAAATTTACAGGCAAACTTAGACCGACTCGAAAAATGGTCAGGCCACTGGCTCCTCCCATTTAATGTTACCAAATGCAACATTCTGAGGATTGGCAGAACCAGTTCTGCGCACCGGCAGACGTACTATCTAAATCACACACCGCTGCCACTGGTAGACGTTCAGAAAGACCTAGGGGTGTGGATAACATCTTCACTTAAGCCATCATTCCACTGCTTGAAAGCAGCAAAATCCGCAATGTCCAGCTTATATCTCATCAAGCGGGCATTTGCCAAGTTCGATGAAGAGTGCTTCCGCAAGGTCTTCGGGATGTTTGTGCGCCCACAGTTAGAATTTGCCATTCAGGCCTGGAGACCCTGGACTGTTAAGGATCGTACCACCCTCGAAAAAGTCCAACGACGGGCAACCAAGCTTGTCAGAGGTCATAAAAACCTACCTTACGAAACCAGACTTTCAAATCTAAACCTCTTTCCCCTGGACTACAGACAACTCCGTGGCGACTTAATTCAAACGTTTAGAATGTTACGGGGTCAGGACTGCTGCCTCGCATCCGGCGACTTCTTTGAGCTGGCCACCACTACTAGCTTGAGAGGACACCCTCTGAAACTACGTGTGACATGAGCGAGACTGGACGCAAGAAGGTCCTTCTTCAGCCACAGAGTGGTAAAGGCGTGGAACGCCCTACCTGTGGATGTCGTCATGTCCTCATCCGTGGACTCATTTAAGAGAAAGCTTGACCAGTACAGGGATATGTACCTCCACAGCATCAGAAACTAACGAACCCCCCCTGTGCCACCCGTCCCATCCAACGTTTTATGTTACAAAGCATGCTACTCCCTATATTTTAGTAACATTACGTTTTACAATTTTCGCTATCTCCTGACCGCCACATATGCGCTTGCTTTAATATTACTTGGTCCATTCATTGCCGTACTGGATATTGTACAATCTTGACACAGAAGGCATTCACAGACAAATTCATACCAGTGACCAATGCTTGTTGTATGTAATTACTTACCTAATTTTTTTCACACTTGCCTTACACATTGTTTTTTATGACGTTATTGTAACCAAAAGGGAGTTCAAAGGCGTTCGCCTACTTTTCCCTTAATAAATCTGATCTGAACTAGACACTTTACGAAGAGATTTTCTTTTGGCACCGCACCGTCTAAGCGCATCATCAAAGGTACTGTTGTTCCCAAGGAGCTTCATCTCATAGGGAAACGCTTCTAATTGCACCATCCTTACAATTTCTGACGACGCTTCCCTCATCTCTGCCAATGTCAGTCTACCCTTTTGGGTTGTGTAGGGATTCCACAAATATCCTTTATAACGAAGAATCCAGGCTACGCATCTTTGAAGTTTGTTCCACGAAGCTAAATGACTATAGCGAGCGATCACTGTGGCAGTTTGTTAAAGTAAGCCGACACGCCCTGAGTCCGAACCGAGGTGTGTAATTACGCAAGCATTTTCTATGACCGGGGGTGATTGTTCTGTTAGAATCACCGGAAATTCAGGACCATTTTTCCAACGTTCTAGCTTATTTGTTTCGTCCGCAAAGACACCACGGGATAGCAGGTCGGCGGGATTCCGCCGGGATTCGATGTATCGCCATTCGTCTGGACTAGAGAGATCGTGAATAAGCGATAAACGATTGGAGAAGAAGGTGGGAAGACGTTTCGAAGTGTTGCGAATGATTTGGAGCACCACTAGAGAGTCTGTCCAGAAAAATATTGCTGAAATCTTCACGCTCATTTCTATGCGGATCAACCTGGCTATCTTAACAGCTACCACAGCTGCCATTAGCTCCAGGCGTGGTATACTAGTCGCGCGAATAGGGGCGATTCCGGCCTTAGAAAATATTAACCGAGATAGCGTTGTTTCGCTTTTGCCCCCCACGACCATGTAGGCAACTGCGCCGTAAGCGGTTTCCGAGGCGTCACTAAAGACATGGAGTTGAAAATCATAGTTTTGTTTCACCTCCTCTGGCCTGATGCATCGGGGTAAGGAGAAGTGTTCAAGGTTAGGCATTGCATTTAACCACTTTCTCCACAATGTCCACTCTTCACCACATATCTCTTCGTCCCAACCTACTTTGCGTTTACATAAATTTTGCAGGACCTTTTTTGCGAGTATCGTCACTGGGGCAATGTATTCCATCGAATCAAAGAAAGACGAAACATGTGAAAGTATGTTCCTCCTAGTGAACTGTTTGGTCATGGGACGCACAAGGAAGCGAAATTCGTCTCGTTCAAGGTCTCAACCCCACCCCGAGTGCTAGGTGCATTGCGGCATCCCGACGACCCAGCTCTATAGGGGTGGTGGCCTGTTCCGACTCGGGTATGGACGTCATTAAAGTGACACTGTTGCTCTTCCATTTGTGCAGTTTGAAGCCCCCTTTGCATAACATTGACCTTAGCTGCTGTGAAAACCGGAGTGCCTCGTTCTCATTTCGCACACTGACCAAACAATCATCTACATAGAAGCATCTTTTCGCCTCCTCGAGGACATCTTTATCGTATCTTTCCGCACTGTCAGTGATGGCTCTGTTAAGCGCGAAGGTTGCACAACTGGGAGAGGATGTAGTTCCAAACAAATGTACTGTCATCCGGAATTCTTTCGGTGGTTGCGATAAGTCGCCATTCGTCCACCAGAGAAATCTTAAAACGTCACTGTCTATCTCAGGCACCCGAACTTGATGGAAAATCGATTCAATATCGGCCATGATGGCGAATTTCTCCTGTCTGAATCTCAAAAGTACCCCGATAAGCGAATTGGTCATATCGGGTACGGAGAGTAGTTGATCGTTTAGGGGGGTTCCGTAGAATTTAGCTGCGCAGTCAAAGACCACACGTATCTTATTTGGCTTGGCTGGGTGGAAAACGGGATGATGGGGAAGGTACCAAGAATAGGCTGCATCCTTGACCGGAACCTCTTCAGCATATCCAGACTCAATGTAGTCATTCATAGTTTTCGTGTACATTTGCAACAAGTCCTCTGATTTTACGAGCCGTTTACCGAGCAGTCGGAGGCGCTGTAAGGCGCATAGCTTGTTATTCGGAAGGACTGATGGATGAGTTCTCCAAAGTAGGGCTAACATATAATGACCATTGCGGAAACAAAGGGTTTGGTCCATAGTCTTCAACGCGATACGATCGTTTACAGACAGATCTTTGTCTTTGGTTGGTCCCTCGTCAATGGAGTCTTGTTGTTAGAACAGCTCCAGATCCTTTTGGAACTCAACGAAGTTCGAGCAGTATACCCGTTTCTTCTCCCTGGGAGTCAGACGTACAGGTCCCATCATTATCCATCCCAAGGCCGTTCGAATGGCGTATGGTTCGTCTGCTTTACCTAAACATTGATCCTGTACCCAGTGTGCTTCCGGTACATCGCATCCTAACAACAGCCCGATCCCCATGTCTTCGCGTGATTCGAATTCTATCGCACTCAAATGAGGCCAGAGTGAGGCTACCTTATAATTTGGCATGATTCGACTCAATTATGGTAGAGATTTGACAGAGTAAGCTCGTTTGGCGTGAATAGAAGTTTTTGTGCCTTTAGCTTCTACGTCAAAGTCTACTTCCATGGTCTGGAATATAGTTTCCTTATTCTACGTTGATATGACGATATCCTTACCTTTGCCCTTCATTTCAAGAGCAGACACGAGACTCTCATGTATGAGCATTGATTCGAAGCCGTTGTCTAAAAGTGCCAAAGTTCGTGCCGTGTGTCGTTCTTACCGGATGGTCACTGGAACAACTGCGAGGGCTACCCTTGGAACCTCTTCTTCGTGTCTGACTACCTGATGACTGAAAACATTCGACGGGTTACTGAGCTCTTCGTTGTCGGGATGTAGTAGAGTATGATGTTCTTTTCTACAGCCCTCGACTGTACATCCGCGCGGTGATCTGCAGTTCTTAGCGATATGATTCGCTTTCAGACAACGGCGGCAAGGTTTGCGTTCTTGTAAAATCCTTCTCCTTTCCGTCTTGTCAGAGGCCACAAATGTTGGACATTTATCGGGATAGTGATCTTCTCCACAGACCGTGCAACAGAACGGGAAAGGGGCCCCATTACGCTTTATGTCCGTGCTGTTTGAAACAAGCACATTCCTTTGAAGATTGCTTGACAATCTGTGTGTTCTACTGGGCTGCTGACCTTCATGATCTCTCAAACTAACCGCCAATTCTCCGAACCGAGTACAGGCAACATCAACGCGTTCTTCTATGAAGCTCGCGAGATCTTCAAATTGCGGTTCTTCGCCCTGACGTATTGCATTTGCAGCGGTTTCAGCCCATTTGAATCTTAATTGGGAGGGTAGACGTCTCACAATCGACTCCAGAATTCTGCTGGAGTTGAGATCGGACGCATAGTTGAGTTGTTTTAAGGTTGCCACGCAAGCTTGCATTTGTTGGCTGAGGTGAACCAACGCTGCGGTGTCGTTGCCTTTTATTTGAGGTCCGTCGATTAATGCATCGATAAAGGCTCGGGCTACCATATAATTCTGGCCAAATCTTTTTCTCAAAATTTCTTTGGCCCTTTTAAAACCTTCGTCGGCGTCTAATATCGCACAATGTTGTATAGCCTCCTTCGCTTTTCCTTCACAGTACTGTATCAGGTAAGTGAGGCATGTGGTGTTGTCATTAGTTTTTCTTTCAATTACAAAATGGAACTCCTTCACAAAAGCACAATAAAATTTAGGGTTTCCGTCGAACTTCTGAATTTCACGTTTTGGCAGCTCTAGATGATGCTCTGTGGTGCGAACTGAAGGTTCGACATTATCATTCGAACTACCATCTCTCTGTTGAGCGATCGCACAAACCTTGTCATCTTTATTCAATTCTCGACTTTCCATTTTCATAAGCTGTAATTTTTCCAACTCAATGCGTCTTTCGATTTCTAGTAGACGCAGTTTGCTGAGCTATCGCTATCGTTCTAAATCTCTTTGATCTAAGGTGATTGGTGAAGCAGGTTGTGAGTGCAGCGACAGATCCGGAGGGCTGTTGTCTGCGGTTTGCTCGAACATGACTCGAATAGCTTTGTTGGTAATCTTTAGATTTTTTTTCTAGATTCAGTGCTGGTTTATTCACCGGAATAGACGCACCCGAGGTCAAAGCTATGTCAGAAGACAGTCAGGATAACTCGGTTATTCTTTGTGGTTATTCGAGGTGATAAGACGAGCAGTCAGCGAATGACGCCAAAGTGTGGTGGTCGGTTTATAAACGAGCGGCAACAAAGAGCAATAGGCAATGGACAGGTAACAATGAACAAAGAATGACAAGAACCGACGAATAGGGATACAAAGACAAAGACAGGGTGGTATGCGTAAAGTCTGGTTACTAGCAAACGGTTAGTAGCAAAGTAAAGACAAGAATAGAAATTGACATCAGGGATGTCACAGACTGTACACCGCGCATCCCAATCTTACTTCGCATGGTGTTGGTGAATGTCCCCGGTCCAACGTCTTTCCAGCAAATGAAATCTATCGACGGCGTTATGCAAGTCACTTTCAGCATTGCGTGTCAGGCTGTTCAGTTACTGGAGAAGGACTAACAGTGGGACGTATGTATTATTGACGCCTGTAACACGTCCCATCCAAGTAAAATTCATGCATTGTTTGCTGTCATATTGACCGCATTCTCTCCTTCATCTCCAACAGTTTTACGGGAGAAATATAAATCGCACATGGCTAAAGATATCTTCCGTCAACTATGCAAGGAAAATTCAAATGTGGCTTGCAGAGCAGGAATTTACAGCGAGGCGTTAATAGTGATTGAGGATATGTACGTAGAGATCGCGACAAAGTTCTTAATTAACTGGGAATGTCACCACAAACCCAATCTGCCGCTGCTTCGTTAGATGTGAATTGGCGCCATGAACAAAAATAAAACACGGTTCAACTTCTGCCATGCTTTCAAACAAACATTCCTAAGCTAAGACGGAAGCAGAATGGCGTTTACGATCAAATAATGCGGAATGTTAATAACGGGGTTGGAGAAATCTTCTTTCTATATGCGCCGGGAGGGATTGGCAAAACGTTCCTATTACGACCGATTCTGACGGCAATTCGATCCAATAAATGACACAGCCCTAGCACTTGCATCCCCGGAACAGCTGCAACTCTGCTACCTGGCAGAAAAGCCGTTCATTCAGCTTCGAAACTGCCTTTGAACGTGCAATTCATTGAAACTCTCGCGTGTAACATTTCCAAGGCATCCGGCATGGGAAAAGTACTGCAGAAATGCAAACGTATTGTTTAGGATGAATGCACAATGGCACGAAAAAGCGCTCGAGGCCCTTGATCGAACATTACAGGATTTGCGAGGAAACAGCAGACCATTTCTCGATGTACTGCTACTGCTTGCAGGAGACTTCAGGCACACACTGCCTATAATTCCTCGATCGACACCAGTAGGCGAAATAAATGCCCGCCGTCGCCACTTGCTCCGGAGTTCTCGAGCGCGACTGGCTGCAGCAAACAATTGCCCTGCCTTCTACATCGGCTAGAAGGACAATTTTGGGTTTCGCACACAATACATATCGCTAACCGGTGGCCCCTTTCTCTTCCCCTTATTTCCCAATTCATCAGATTGAGCCACAGCAACGCGTGGTGGGGTCCAGCTAGTGTACAATAGAATGCTTGATAGGTTGGTTAGATTGTAAGGGTTGTGTGATAGATGGAAATTCCGAAAGTAAACGATGATAGGGAGTAGACGAAGGGATTGTTGAAATGCGTGGATTAGATGATGAAAGGGTACAAATGGAACATTTACAATGTAAAGAAGTCTCAGGGTCAACTAGTCCATGGGACATGGTGTCAGCGAGAAGACCAAAAAAGGATATAAAATAATCACCGAGAATGGCAGTATGAACATCGACGACAGTAAATAGCCAACGAAATGAACGTCTTAGACACAAATCTATCGTTAAGGACCGTTGACCAAGCGTTTTAATAGAAGTCCTGTTAGCTGCTTGTATGAAAAAATGAAGAGTTTAGCGATCGATCGGCGACGAACATCCTACTAATAAAGGCACTAGCGCGGAAATGTCAAAGCCAGTCAGGAAGAGGAAGCGAGTTATGTCTCCAGAGGAAACTCTAGACAAATCAGTTCCGGTGGATAACGTGGCGGTCGACACTAATGCATTAAAAATAAGTCAGGTTCCATTACCTGCTATGGTAACTAAACCTGCCAAATCATCGAACACTAAAGTTGGGAAAGCCAGGGTGACCCTCAGAAGATCTGTTAGAAACTACAAGGACTCGCCGTTATTCTTGGAAGGCAATGCTGTTACTCCCCTTCTTCACAAGGCTAACTCATCTGGAAAGTGCCCTAACCAATCCGTTTATGGAAAAGGACACGATAAGCCTTCGTGCAGTACATTGCAACAGGGTAATGATTGTAAGAGCTCCACTGCCGGAGCAAGTACGTCACATGAAAATCCATGCCCTATACCCCCTTCGTCGGCCGAAAATCATTCAAATGTCGAAGTGACAACAGCCGTCGGGAATACTACAGTAGCATTATATCGTCCTAGCGCGGACGGGACAGTGATGAGCTCTTCCATAAATCGTAAGCAAAATATTGTCATAAGGGGCGCCCCAGAGTCCACGTCCTGCATTCCGAAGGAACGAGTGACGCACGACCTAGACCTTCTTCATCAGTACGCCAGTGCCGTCCTGCAGGATGGGGAAATATTCACCGTTAAAAAAGCTTTCCGACTAGGCAGAGCGGACCCTAATCGTGACCTAAAAACATCCCCAAGACCCCTGAAAGTTATTTTGGAAAACGAAGCCCAAGCAGCGCTTTTATTAGAAAGTAGAACGA
Organism: Spirometra erinaceieuropaei; assembly: GCA_902702965.1. Lineage (NCBI taxonomy): Eukaryota > Metazoa > Platyhelminthes > Cestoda > Diphyllobothriidea > Diphyllobothriidae > Spirometra > Spirometra erinaceieuropaei. The sequence continues at coordinate 402,343 of CACRXP010000487.1, forward strand.
CCTTACGCAATTCGCTCAAGGAAGTGTTTTGTCAACCAGACTACGAACCGAGGGAAAGACTGAAAATGAGAGAACTGAGATCAGAATTGAAGGAGAGAATTGGCAGAAGAGAGAAAGGGCTGAAGATCAAAAATGGACAAATAGTCCAGACAAAGGGGTCTTTCCTGTGGTCAGAACCCGTCACAATGAAGGCCGGGCCTCTCCAACGAATCAGTCATTGAAGGTTATATCCGCAAATGTGCAAAGCCTCTTCAACAAATTCGACGAACTAAGAGACTTAGTTGATGAAATTAAGCCAGACATTATGGCATTCACAGAAACGTGGCTTACTGAAGATATCACAGATTCAGAAATAGCACTTAGAGGATATCCGCAATTCAGGAGAGATAGACTAAGCCGAGGAGGAGGAGTCATAATTTATGTCACTTGCAGGCTAAGCGCTATGGCTGATGTACACAGACCGGTACGGGATGTGGAACTACTAAGCGTTACCATATCTACTAAGAATGTCCGATCATTGACGCTTTCGGTGATGTACCGTTCACCTAACCATACTTCTGACCAAGATCTCATGCTCATATGCGAACTGTACCAAGCTAGCGAGAAGAAAGACGTCCTTATCGTTGGGGATTATAACGCTCCTGGCATTGATTGGCTAACGTGGACTGCACAAGGGCCGCAGGACAGCTTTAATCACAAACTACTACAATGGGCAACGGACAAACTTCTCTGCCAGAACGTTACCTTTGGAACACGGGTCATGGAAGGGCAGCAGTCGAACTGCCTTGATCTTATTTTTACCCGAGAGGAGGAAAATGTGTTAGACCTGCAGGACCAACAGCCATTAGGGTCAAGCGACCACATCACGCTCTACTTCGAGTGTTCACTGTTTTCCAAACCCGTCCAACCCGAGAGGTGGGAGAGAAACATTTGGAAAGGGGACTATTCTCTCATGAGGAGGGAAGCGGCAGCTATATCATGGGAGACTGAACTGCATGGTCGAGCAAACGACAACTGGAATACTTTCAGTTCCTTACTGAAAGAGATTGTTTATTCCAATTGTCCTCTTAGAAGGAAGACAATCACAAACCGTCCAAAATGGATAAACCCGGACTTGAAGGCCTCTTTCAGAAAAAGGAATCGTCTGTGGAGGCGTTACAGACTAACTGGCTCCGACGAACACTTACAGGAATATAAGCAGCAACGAAACGTCTGTACAAGTGAGGCCTCAAAGCTGCGAAAGAAGTTTGAACTAAACATACTCCGAAATTCGTTGGAGCATCCGAAAATTCTATATGGTTATATACGATGTACTAAAAGGACTCAGGAGCTCATCCCTGCCCTCAGGTCTGCAGATGGAAAAGTGGAGATTGATGACCAGGTTAAAGCGTTTCTCCTTTCCGACTTCATTCAGTCCGTCTTCACCCATTCGCCAAACAACCTCTCCTCCCAGTACACTTCCCCATCCTATCCCCTCCCTACCCTCCTTAACCGAGGAACCACTCTTTTCATCTACCATAGTTAGGACCGAGCTACTCCGGTTGAAACCTGCCAAATCGCCTGGCCCAGATAGAATTCCCGCCCTAGCACTTCGTGAACTTGCCAATGAACTGTGCAAACCCTTATCCGCAATATTTCAAAAGTCATTTGAAGACGGCGAGCTACCGGAAGAATGGAAGTGCGCACTCATTACTCCGATCCATAAAGGAGGCTCAAGACTTGACTGCGAAAATTATCGTCCTGTCAGTCTTATTTGCATCGCGTGTAAAATAATGGAGCGCATTATCAAAAGACACTTGATGAAATACCTGGAACAGAACAAAATATTGTGCGATGCCCAACACGGCTTTCGTCCAGGGCGCTCCTGCCTAACGAGTGTTCTTTACTCGCACGAGAAATGGACACGAGCTATCGATAAAGGTTTTCCAGTAGGTGTCATATTTTTTGACTTCGAGAAGGCCTTTGACAGTGTCCCACACAGGCTTCTTTTAGAAAAGATCTGGGATGTAGGGATTCAAGGGAGAATGTTTAAGTGGATTAGGAGTTTTCTGTCCTCCAGACTACAAAGAGTCGTCGTTAGTAATTCTACCTCGGAATGGGTAAAGGTGGAAAGTGGTGTCCCACAGGGTTCTGTCTTAGGCCCAGTACTCTTCCTGATTTATGTTAATGACTGTATCAGCGAAGTGAATTGCGAGGCTCTCATGTTCGCGGATGACATAAAAATATGGAGTGAAGTCAAATGCGATGATGACGCAGAGAAGTTGCAGTCGAACATCAACAAACTGTGTGCTTGGTCGAACAGATGGCTTTTGAAGTTTAACATGTCCAAATGAGTGGTTTTGCACCTGAACACCGGCCGCAATGCCTCTCCCAAACGCCAGTACTATATTGACGGTACGAGGTTAGAACCTGTGGAAAGACACAGAGATCTGGGTGTATGGACGACCACAAATCTATCGCCATCAGAACACTGCAGAAAGATGGTCCAGAAGGCAACTAGTACTCTACACTGGATCAGACGTGCATTTAAAATATTTCCTCCTGAACTCTTCGAAAGACTCTTTGGTGTCTTTGTAAGACCTCATCTAGAGTATGGAATGCCAGCAGCTTCACCATGGATGAGGAAGGATATCAACTTACTCGAACAGGTGCAACGCAGAGCGACAAAGATGGTCGACGGTCTAAAGCCTTTGTCTTATCAGGAGAGGCTGAATTTGCTTGGTTTATTCCCTCTCTCTTATAGACAAATAAACTGCAGTCTACTCTGGACGTTCTGGATTGTTCGCGGCCAGTGTTGCTCATTAAGAGCAGAGGACTTCTTTGAGTTCGCCCGAACAAACCAACTACGCGGCCATGCATACAAAGTCGGGAATGAGCGCACGCGTTTAGACCGACGAAAATTTTCATTCAGCCAGCGGGTTGTCAGGCCGTGGAACTCGCTTCCAAGCGAGATGGTGACGGCTGACACAATTTGTATGTTTAAAAGAAAACTTGCTCGCCTAGTTTTCGACAGAAATCGGCTTTTACACCATGACTACGCACAGCCAGTTTTGTAAAAAAAAAACTGTCATATGCAATCCCTACGCACCAATTTACAGTGACTTTATGCACTACCTTATGATTACGATTTAACTGTGACCCGATCACATTGTAAATACCTGCAATTTTATTTTTGAGTACGAATCTGCGAAAGCACTATACATAAATAGGGTCATCAAGGGCTCTGCCTCTAACTCTCTAAATACATACATACAAAACCGGAACGCGCTCGTTCTGTTGTGCCTTAGACTCATATTAGGACCTTTGAAGGCGGTCGCACAGCAACTGATAGCAGAAGTAGGTGAGAATATACCGAATCCCAAGTGGTCCACACCTGAGATTGGGTATCACTCGTTGATGACGCTAATAAGGTAGAAATGACCATTGCGGTCTCCCGGAGGCTTCGATCAGCGGAGGTCAGGTGCGCCTCAGGCGTTTTAAGTAGCGAATCTGTCTGCCCGTCCCCAGATCCCGGAAAGTCAGGCACACAGCTCTACGTACATGAGTCTCATAGACCGATTGTGAGGCTACAACGGGTGCGAATTTCAATGTGACTAGTGTCTTCGCCTCCCCTCGTTGACTGCGGAGATAATCGGCGGATTCAATTGTCTCATGTAATCACTGCCTCCTGGGAAGAAAATTCATAAAACCAACTTGGGAACAGGCCAATTAGTGTAGCTGCCGATTCAGCTGTCCGTGGACTCAAGACGTCTTCGTACCCGTCCTAGCATGCAATCATCACTTCGGCCCGCAATCTCAAGTCTGGTACCAAGAAGCTCGGAGGTCCTCCCTTAAAATAATTTGCTTGACACTATTTGGTTTTACGAACCATCTTGACGGAAGACAGTGAAGGCGCGAAGTAATTAGGGTCGCTAGTTATCTCGCCGGTCAACCTGGGCAGGCGCGACGCTGGTAACAGTGAAATACGAGTCCAAAGCAGTCCCGAAACCGGTCAAAAAGGGCCAAGTAAAGTGAGCTGTGTGTCTCACTTTTCAATTTTTGAAGATGGGTAGGCGGATTTATTACTTCTGGTAACGTCAGACCTCAAGTAAACTTCATCCAGTGAATTTAAAATGCACTTTGTAATAAGTACAACAACATTATTTATACATACTACTATGATGAGTATTATCAAGAGGGAAATAACATGAAGTCTATAAACAGCAATCTTTTTCAATACAGTTATGCGTCCTTTGGGGGGGGGAAGCTGTGGACATGTGAAGTCGTCGGTGGGGACTGCTTGGAAATGAACAGAGTTAGGCCGTAATTCAAAGCGGAATATCGTACCTTGTTAATGTTGCGTCTGCGTTTCGACCGCCCTCAAAACGGTCCTTCGACCCATGGAACCAATTAATCGTCTTTTATCGAAGTATCTCACTGCTGCAGTTAATAGAATGAGGGTTTTGGCCAGTGTAATCTGTACGTGCCAATAAGCAAGAAGAGGATGCTAAGCAACGAACAGGCAAGGAACGACCGCTTTTCTCTGGATCCGCTCCTCAAGCAGGTGTAACAAAGCAGCAGACCGATTAGGTCAGCCAGAGTCTTAATGAAGTCTTTCTCATTTCGCCCCTCCATTCACCATGACCAGCCGTTCGATCTGAAAACAGGTAAGCAAATAAAAACATGCTGCCTTGTCCGTCAACCCAGTCTCAGTAATTAGCCGACGAACGAGGTCTCCATAGGTATCGGCTGTGCACAATAGCGAATACCGGCGAGTGGGCCCGGCGTCGGCAGCAGTGGCGCCCTTCTCTAATGCACTGACAACATCCGCCACTGTTGCCTGCAGTTGCCGCATAGTGTTGTTGTGGGCGAACATTTGCTCGGCCAGGTAGTCAACTTTTTTCCTATTAGGTTGTCAAAGAGATTGTCAGCAGTCTTACTCGAGGACACTAGCTGAGCTTTTTTGACAGTCATGCCAGTCTGCGCCTGTTGGTAACATATTGGTTCGGTAGCTGGCACTGGCACAGGTCTCAGCACTTCTGTAAAAAAATAAACCCGCGTCTTTTGAACTAGGTTTGAAATTTTCGACCTCCGAGGGATTCACCTTTTTCGAGTCTCCCGAGTGCTGGACACCCTGACGGCCTGTCGGAATTAACAAGTCGATTCTTCATAGCAATACCTCGATTCTCACAGAATTGCAACGGGTGTTTCGTCTGAAAAATATATCTCCTTCCGACCACATCTCTAACAACCGCACCACGAAATTCCCCAAATACAAGAACGGCTGAGTAGTTTGCTATCTAATTCATACCGTTGGTGTCGATAAAATCGTTTCCATACCATTAAAAACTTTTCAAGTTTATTGACTTAGTAATGGTAGTCGACTCAGGGTCCTCCACACATTGAGCAAAAAACCGCCTCGTGACGGGGTCGAACTTGGGCACAAGAGTGACGCTGAAATTGTCGCTACTATTACGCCATTGACGCCCAGCAGGCAGCTTGACAAAAATGATAAGATAACCGAAAGACGCTGTGTAAATGACTACTGTGATGAGTCTTCTGCTGTCAAATCACCTCCCGCCAAACGCGCAAGGAGTCTTATAACTTTATTGGATGTTAAATACGAGGATGAAACCTGCGCGTCCTCTTTTAGACTTCTATAGAAAATCTTGGAGATGGAGAAGGATATAAGGAATCTAGGAATTGAGATGGAGAAGCTGATGCAACTTCCTCACTATTCACCCGAAGAGAGAGAGATGGCGATTTTGGAAGTTCAGAAGATGATCGGAAAAACGGCCAACACGACTTCAGTAACTGTATTAGCCCCTGAAAAAGAAAGCAGACCGTCTACGGACCCAATCACAACCGAGAACCTGTCTCATGTGTGAGAGAAAAATAACGAAGGGCATCTGAAAAACGAGGAGACGTCTCAAAGCATCTCGAAAAGACCAAGTAGGTCAGAGTGTCAGCAGGAGAGAACGGAGTCCACACAGAATGCAAGCAAATGCCTCACTGCCACAAGAGGTACCACTTGGCCAAGAAGCCTCGATAAACGAGGAATCCTGCGGTAGCTATACCATGACAACTGCCTCTGAATTGGACATTGATGACAACAAAAATTCTCGCGATACAGACTGTGCGTATAAAAATAAACGACAGCGCCCTATTGATCGCAAGAAATGCATAATCGTAAAGGGTTTGCATGAGTCTTCTTGAGACATCCCAAAGAACAGGATAAACCACGATATATAATTATTCCAGCAATACCTCAAATCCCTTTTACAAGAGAACGAGAACATCACCGTCTTGAAAGCTTTCAGAATAGGACCAATTAAGGATTTGAAGGGCGATTCGGGCCATCATAAACCATAAAAAATTATTCTCGAAAGTGAGGAACAAGCTCTATTACTGCTAAACAAGAAACCAGCACTGAGAGATGCCCATCCAACAATTTTTTTCAGCGGGATTTCTCACCGGCCGAACGGGAGGAATGGAGGGAACTGAAGGTCGAACTCCTCAGAAGATACAATTCCGGCGAGAGGAACCTAAGAACATCGAATGGGAAAATCGTAACTGTTAGGAGGTCATTCCTCTGGAGACAACCAATAACACTGAGCATAATGAACAACCAGATAATAAGGAAAGAACGCTCCTGGATGCCAAACCGACCAGAGAAAACGACGGTCAACACATTAACATCCAGTCCAACCAAACAGCAGTAGACTCGGAGGGGGACGATAGACTCGAAAACTTGCAGGAAATATCTAGCAACTTTGACCCAAAAATCGTTCGGGAATTTGCCTGGGCTAAGCTCCGCTTTCTTTATGCAAATGTTCAGAGTTTGTTCCAGAAGCTAGATGAGCTGAAAGTGTGGATAACAGATATGCAGCTGGATGTAATTTCTATCACAGAGACTTGGTTCCAGATCGAAGTCTTGCATGCCGAAATTACACTTGATGAATACCAACTTTTTCGCCGAGACGGACTGCATAAAAAGGAGGGGGACTAGCGGTCTACGTCAAGAGAGGAATCATCGTGTGGGAACGCAAAACCGATTGCTCCCGCGACTGTGGAGCAATGTGGTTAAAACTGACGACGCGTGGCACACCTAGTCTGAATTTCCTGACCGTATACAGGCCGCCCAATCAAACTGCTGAGGTTGACGAGGCGATGTTTGGGTTAATTAAAGAGGTGTCACAAAACCAAGAGGTACTGATAACCGGAGACTTCAACGCACCCATGGTCGACTGGAACAATTTATTAGTAAATATTTTGCAAAATATTTTTGATTCCAGGCTCTTGAGGCTAACGGCTAATCTCTTTCTGGTACAAAAGGTGACGTTCCCAACCAGGTTCAGAGAGTACCAAAGAGCAAATTGTCTGGACCTCGTCCTTACGAAAGACCCAGTTAGCCTTGGCGAACTTAGGTCCATATCACCGCTCACTAAGTGTGACAATGTCATGCTGTTTTGGGAATGCCGCCTATGCAGCAAACAAGTGAACACGACTGAGGCTCGGCTGAATTTCTGGCGAGGAGATTTTGCCGCCACGAGGAGGGAATTATCGGCAGTGGACTGGACATCCAGACGCTGATTGGAACACTGTCAAAAGAGTTGTAACAGACATCATGCATCGAAACTGTCCGACAAAGAGAGTCAGAAGGAATATTCGTCCTGCCCGAATAACGCGGGATATAAAGAAGTAAACCGGAAGAACACACTATGGAGAAGGTATACAACAACAAAACAAACATTTCATTACGAGCAGTTTCGTCGAAAGCGAAACGAGATAAGGTCGGCTATCCGCAGGTCGCGGAGGGAGCATGAGACGCGAGTTATGGAACGGGCCGTCGATAAGCCAAAAGTGCGCATCAGTTACATCAACGGTGGGTTAAAGAATAAAGAGACGGTCTTAGTGTTGAAGGGAGAAAACAATGAGGATATCATCGAAAATGACGCTAAGGCAGAATATCTTGACCGGTTTTTCGTATCTCTTTTCACCGATAAAACGGACTTTGACGAGACTGGCTTGCCTACTGGAAAAACCGACGAAATAATAGAAAACATCGACTTCACGGAAGATGATGGGAGGAAAGAAGTTCTGGCGCTTAAGGAGGGTAAGTCTCCGGGTCCAGACCAAATTCCGGCAAAAGTTCTGAAGGAGTTGGCTTGCGAACTCGCCAGACCGCTTTTGCACATCTTCAGGTCGTCCTTTGACCGAGGCCTTCTCCCTCTGATTGGAAAGTGGCGAACATATATCCCATTCACAAGGGTGGATCTAGAACAAGTATAAACAATTATCGGCCGGTGAGCCTAACGTGCATTTGTTGCAAAGTCATGGAGAGAATAGTCAAAAAATTTATAATGAAGTTCCTTAAAGAAAATACTTTAATTGCTAGTTCCCAACATGGTTTTCGACGAAATCACACCTGCCTAACTAATATGCTCTTGTAAGAGACAAACCCACTAGTTGGGCACAGCGAGTAGGCTATCCAGGATACGAAAATAGCAGTGTCCCAACAGTTACAAACTAGTAAATAAGAACAAAGTCGTCGGCAGGTAAAAGTGCACGTGCGTGTTGTTTGTCTTATTCAAAGTTGTCTCGAAGCGTATTGTAACTGATTAAAACAAAACAGACTTAAATGTCACTACACTCTATTCAACGGAACAGTGATCCCGCTCGTTAGACGAAGGAACAATGGTCGATATCGTTTACATTGATTTCAAGAAAGCCTTTGATAGTGTTCCACACCACCGGTTACTTTACAAGGTCCGAGTGTCAGGGATAAAGAGAAACCTATTAAACTGAGTAAAGGACTTCCTGACTGGTCAATCACAGTCTGTGTGTATTGGTAGTGCGAAGTCAACGCCAGTGCCAGTTGTGAGTGGAGCTCCCCAGGGCTCTGTACTCGGACCAGTACTATTTTTACTTTATGTCAACGACTATATGAATGGACTGGACTGCAATGGATTCATGATTGCCGATGACATCAAATTATGGCGAGCGATCAACGGCGAAAATGAACAGGCCCTGCAAGAAGGACTGAACCGTCTATGCGAATGGTCTGACAAATGGCTGCTGAAGTTTAACCATGAGAAGTACATCGCGCTGCGACTCAGAACGACTGGAAGAGCCGATGGAGAGGATCACCATTACCTGTTTGGTGAAAGGGGCCTTTCAAATGTAACCGGACAAAAATATCTTGGGATCAACATTTTGTCGACTCTTAAGCCTTCCTCTCAGTGCGTTAGCGCGGCCAAAATGTCAACCAGTGTTCACTTTGCAATGAAACAAACTTTCATAGACAGAGACAAAGAGTTATTTGGAAAAGCATACGGAGCATCCATTCGTTCGCATCTAAAATATGGAATCTAAGCTTGGCGCCCGTGGCTAAAAAAGACTATAAGTTGCTAGAAAGAGTTCTGAGGAGAGCGACAAAATTGTAAAAGGCCTCAGGACTTTACCTTACAACTGCCGACTTAGTAAACTTAAATTACTTCCTCTTGAGTACAGGCAGATTCGAGATCTTATACGGGCGTATCAGATATTGAGCAACCGGGACTGTGCCCTAAACCTCGACAATTACGTTACCCTGGCGACAACAACAAACCTGCGTGGGAACTCTCTAAAACATAGAGGATCCCGATGCCGCCTGGGCGTTCGTAGATACTGCTTTTCACAGCGAATCGCCGCTGCCTGGAATGGGCTTCCCGAGGACGTAATAATAGCGGATACCACGGAGACGTTCAGGCAAAGACTAGATGTATATTTGCTTGGACAGTACCGCTTGTCTGGACAGAACAACTCTGTGGTGCCAAACCAACGCCTTGCATACACCTACCGCTAATGCGAATGACTGTCATTTCATTTTACCGATATCATCTACAACTGAATGTTCAGGGGTTTCGGCCCTGCATTTTCAAGGGAAAATATTCTGTTAAGTGTATATATTACTGACAACATTTTAGTACCATGTTTGTGTAAAGTTAGACACTGCATGTACCGTTTACAATAGGGTTTTCAAAGTCATTGCCTATTACCCTTAAAATACACTGACCTATGCTGACCTAATCACATTTGGTTCATGTTACCCGCCCATCCTACTGCAACGTCTGTAATCTACCAAATCTGATACAGTAAGCTGACTACCCAAGCAGGATTCCCTAAGTAACCCATCTCGAATCCGCCGGATTACTACCAGGTTTACGCAATTAATAGATCTTTTGGCAGATTTTGAATAATTCATATTGACCTACCTGTGTAAACTCGGTGCCTCGATTAGATTCGAACCCAGAACAGCAAGGGAAGCCTTTAGTATGTAATGACAATTAAGTCCGTTTTGTTTTACTCAGTTATAATACGCAGGTTAAAGAGCTTGACACAACTCTGAATAGGGCATAGAACCAACACGTGCATATTTACCTGCAGATGACTTTGTTCTTACTTACTAGTTTGTAATTGTCAAGATATTGCCATCCGCGTTTCCTGGATAGCCTACTCACTGTGCCTAACTAATGGGTTTATCACTTACATTGGCGATCCCGTATCGTTCATAGCTCCTCTTTCATTTTTAAGCATAACCATTTCCATTCTGATTGATCCTCACTCCACTTATTGTTGATCAGGTTATTTATCTAGCCCTTATTTGGTATTCACGCTGTCTTACCTTTTCATCCACCGCGAGTGCTACCCTTCAGTCTCACTGTCAACGCGCCAGTCATCTACCCTACTTATTTGACCTCTGACCGTGATCGGCTAATTATGTTCGACGAGTCTACCAACCAGCAGATAGCCGGCATTGACACCTTTGACCTGTTTATTTAAAGTTATATTCTGAATGTGCCGTTTACAATAGGGTTTTCAATGGCGTTACCTAGTACCCTTAAGATATACTGACCTATACTGACCGATCTTCGATAGTAATTAATAAAACGCGGTTACCGGTGTGAAGTGGATGGCGTAGGTTGCCTCAGCAGACTCGACTGAGAGAAGACGTGCAGCATCTCTTCGTTCGTTCTTGGCTCATGAATTATTAGCGGTAATTATGCTTGCTGTGGTACTCGTGGTGGTGTTGGCCAACCAAGCAGCTGCCTCGGACGACAACGTAGGTCGTCATCAACGTCTGAGTCCGACGCCTTCCTGCGAGCATATTTGCAAAGGAATAATAACGGTATAGGACATGTACTTTGCACTCATGCCCCAGCCTGATCCGCCCGGCTCGGAGATAGAGAGGTTGTCCGTTAGCTCTGCTTCTCGGACCAGCTCTCTGGCTCTCAGCAGTGTCGTATTACTTTTTAGTGTCCTCACAGCGTACACCTTGGCGCCGTCTGGTGGCCACCTGTAATTATTCAGCAGAACAGTTTTGAGGAGGAGGAAATGTGCTTTATTTTGAAATCGTAAATTCAAAATTTTCAGCAAAAAATTGGCTCCATTCACTGTGGGTAGTAAATAAGTTAAGAGATTATTCAACAGTCAAAGAAACGATTATTATGGGGATAGTTCAAGTCTGAGCTTCTGTATTTCTGTCTCTTCGCACGTAAGATAGCGCTCTAGGAATGGTAATACAGAGGCTCGATAAGCCGATGTGCGACAGGGTATAAGACGGAAGTTGCGGCGCATCGGGCGGGAAGACTTGGCAGCCATAAGATCGGAATGTAGGGGATGGGCAACGTCATCTAGAATTCGACCAGCAAATTGCTTGACCGCATTGAAGTGTCGTTGTAAGATTGTGTCAACTAAAAAAAATATAAGAAACGCCAGCAGCAGAAGAGAGCATGCGGAGGATTCGTTTCAAAATTAAAAGATCCTTTTTTAACAAAGCAGGAAAAACGACAGGAGAACAGTATAGGATAAGAGGAAGAATGCAGGCATCAATGAATCGCCAGACTAAGGGTTGAGGTGTGTGGTAGGAACGCAAACGACGAATGTAGTAAAGAAGTTTACGAACTTTAATAAATAGGGACTCAATATGGAGGGAAAAAGAAAGATTTGAGGACAAAGTAACGCCGAGATACCTGAAAGAGGATACCTCATTAGGAAGAATGTCAGAGGAATCAGGGTTAGGAGCGGGCCGCAGTCGAAAAATACACTGAACGGATTTTTGGTTGTTAATTAGGAGACCATCGTCAGCATACTTGACCAGAAGACAGTCATTAGGGGACCACAGTTCACACTTTGTGGTTCTTAGGCCACATGACGCTGCTGACGGCGCAAAACCAGGCTGCTGCCATCACGGCCACAATGTTGTAGTTTACAATGTCAACGATGGAATACGTCTACGGAAAATCAAAAACTCAGAGGAGCACTGCAAAGAAGAATCACGGGCAGTATGCAATAGGGGAATCAGAAAAAACGGCCATCGATATTAAAAGAAACGTATTTAAAAATTGTTTTTGAGAGGGCAGCAGTTGAAGGAATGCCTGATTTACGGGAGGCTCTAAACATATATATGGAGGAAGAGGGAAGAGATGTTGTGAAAAGGTCCTCACAGTCAAGGAACGGGTGGTGCGTTATGACGGTGGCAGACAGTGGGTCTATTTCCGATAAAAACCACATTATCGGGCGGCTCAGTTGACAGAACAAACTCTCTGTAGGAAACAGCGATGGAGCTGCGAGGGAGGCTAAATGACCGTGCCACTCCTTCATCATCGTCTACCAACACTGGGCATGTTGGTCGCGGCTTGGTTCGTCTTCCATATAAAATACTTACGGAGGTAAGCACGATATTTGACCAAAGTATACATATGAACAGAGGTACTTTCAGAAGACGATCAAGTTATGAGGAGAGCACTGAACAATTTTGCAATTCTCTTGTTTATCTGTACCAAGAAGTTGGACATCTGCGAACTGCGCGGGAAGGCGGCCCTGTTTTCCGCTTGGCTCTTAAGTGTCGGCGCCATAGCGAGTACCTTATTCCTTGGCCGCTGTCACTATCACCGGCTTACAGTATGTCGTCTGCTGTTGCTCCCAAAGACGACGCTAACAATGTGTCAGAAGTATCTGCCAACATTGAGTTTGATGAACTATTCGACGTTCCTGACTCAATTCCTCCCAAGGAAGTGGATACATGCGCTAGTGAAAATAAAAAGGAGGTAACATCCGACGAACATACTCAGCTGGAGATGGATCTTGACCCGTCTAACTCAAAAAATGACTCCGTTAACAGCACAAAGGAGTCGGAAAAGGAGCCTGCCAAGTGCATCTCCCCGATCCAGTGGGATTTACTGAGTGATGGTGAACAGCTGCAAGACACCCTTCATGTTGACGCTCCGGAAGATGAGTTTTCTAGGGAAGAGGAAGAGGAAACTCAGCCAAAAAACATACTTGATGCTAGTACGGAGAGTTTTTCTCAGGATTCTTTAAAGGATACGGCGGATCACGAATTGCCTGAAGACCTTCGTCGCATTTTCGTAAACACACGATATTTCCTGATAAAGAGCAATAATCACGAAAATGTTGATATTGCAAAAAAGAAAAACGCTTGGGCAACTCCGACTGCAAATGAGAGCCGCCTCAACAAGGCCTTCTTCGATTATGACAACGTTATACTCATATTCTCCGTGCGAGAAAGTGGCAGATTTCAGGGCTACGCGCGGCTCTCATCGCCCTCAGACCCACGAATGCATATTAGTTGGGTGTTACCACCTCGTATGTCCTCTAACTTATTAAGCAGTCCATTCAAACTTGATTGGATCAGCAAGTAAGATTTGCCATTTTTGTTACCTTGATGTTCAGACAAGAGCTCCCGTTCCCGAAAACGGTCCATCTTAACAATGCCTGGAATGAAAACAAGCCTGTTAAGATTGGCCGAGATGGACAAGTAACACTTGGTGAACCTTTTTAACTTAATACATTTAGGAGATCGAGCCAGTCTGCGGTGAGGCGCTCTGCCGTCTGTTTCCGGTCGACAAACCATCGAAACTTCCGGACATTTTATCAAAAATCGAAAGTCACAAACCCTCTGGAGACTCCCACAGACGCAACGCCTTTGAGCGACTTGGTATGGCCGATAACTCCAGGCCGCACGGCGCGGGGTCCAGGCGTATGCGTGATTTTGGTTTCCAGAACTCGAATTCTGTCGGCCTTTTGGGTGCAGCCACTGGCGCACGCTATCAGACTGGAAACCGACGTTCTATCCTCCCGGGGGTAGGCTTCCCTGGAAATAGCACTAAACCGAGTGCCTCTGCGACGCCACTTATGCAGGTGAACGCGACTGCTGCTGCGATGGCTGCCGCTGCTGCCATGGCGGCCATGACAAATCCATCTGCGGTACGAGGACCCGTGGATCCTACACGTTTGTCCGCCATGGACTTTCCTTTCCTCATGGCGTCTAATCCTCAGTTATTGCCTCAACTTCTTCCACAGTCTGCAACGCTGCAAGGACCGTTTGAGCGGTTGCCGATTGGAGGCAATCCATCAGTTTCCTCCCGTCTTGGACTACCGACTGGAATGCCGGGGCCTACGCTAGGCCGAATGGCCTCAAACTCAGCGTCCGAGGCGTTCAACATGGAGCCCAAAGAATCCTCTCAACGACGGTCCAGGGGATATCCCCGTCGAAGCAGTCGTCGTGGTCGGAGCCGTTCATCGAGCTATGCTAGTGATGTTAAGGGTCACAGGAGTTCGAGTTCCAATGGTTATCGTTCTGGCTCATACCGTGACCGTGAATCCTATCGTCGCCCATCTCGAACGAGGTTAGGTGGCGGTGCTGGTTCCTTGGCTGTCGTGGTTCATGATTTTATTTCTTTATTCGCGGACAATGAATTAGCTCTCCTTTGGATTAAACCCCTACGGGGTTCTTCCATTAGCCACACGCACGCATACCATGCCTCTACTATAACACTAACTGAACTATCCCCTAGGATGTCAGATCGTACACAAGATAGCATCCGTCTTGTTTATCAATTTCCTATCTTTATGGATTGCTACATTTGCACTGTATTTTGCCTATTGCTATTTTGCTTGACTGTCAGTTTTAAGGAGTTTGTTTTATTAGTATTTTCATTTGTACCTGTGAATCAGAAGTCGTGCTGTCATCATCGGCCTTGTTTTGCACGGCTTCGTTCGACACCACGTAACTTTCTCGAATGGGCGCCCTAAAGGCCTTGTTCAGGCGGCCGGGCCGAAGTATCTGACAACAAATTACGAATGCCTAATCGTTTTTTCCTTTTCACGTCAAAATTTTGGAATCAAGGAGCAGGGCATCTCGTGAACGCTCTCCGCCTCGTCACCAGTCTGCCTGTAAGTCCGTTCATGCTTCCATTTTTTGTTTAAGGAGGGCCGCATTTTTAGTCAGTAGCGTGTTTCCCAGAAGCGTCACCTCGATTTGATAGAGTTTCATTCGTCACTAGCCTGGGACTCCCTGCAGCAAATTTTCAAGCGAGTGCTTACCTCTTACAGCATGGGCAGTAATCTTCAAGATATTCGCCCGAATGTATCATACAGTTTCTATCGATTCGAGACCTATATTGCCACGAGTCAACCTAGCCATTAGAGGTTAGAATTGTTCAAGGATAAGCTGTGGAGATTGTTGGTGATGTGAGGGTGATATTGAAGGCGACGACGCCAGTTACTAGGTAGCTCCGAAGGTTCTGTCTGTCATAGCCTTCTGTCTTTTCTATGACCCGTTTTGATTAAACAGAACTGTCCTTCTTAATACTAGTTTTTAGCTATCGTGTTCGTTTCTTGAGCTTCCGTGGCGCCCTGTTTGAGAAAAAAACAGCGCAAACCAGCTAGAATCGGGTTCTAATCTCAAGTCTTCGCAGCTTTGGGTTTGGATATGGATGATTTGGTTAATGTCAGCATACGAGTCAGAAATGGCCATTCCAGTTTTCTATTTTTGTGCACCATGATATGCAACGAATTGGTGTCGCCACGATAAATGTAACCAACGGTGAATATGGGACAAAAACTTCTGCATTGTTTTTGGCGTTTAGTAGTTCATAGTAATACTTCATATTAAGACTCCACACAGAGGTAACATGGGCAGTCGTGATATCTTCCCAGACTCATCCTTTAGTGCTGTTTCAAAACTTCGCTTCCGTACGCCGTCTGCCGAATTCGCAATTTCGCAGTCTTCTTTATACGGCTGTCTATTGCTGGCGGTCCGTCAATGTCCTCCCCTCTCGAACTACCGACTGGAATGCGGAGACGGACGCTCTGCCAGATGACCCCCAGCTCGGCGTTGAAGTAGACAGTCCTCCTGTCCAACTTCATGATGTTTCATCTCCTGTGTAGGCTACTTTGAGTGTGCTTACTACAGTTTCTCCCCATTTGAACACCTCCCGTCCTTCACCGCGCACCCTTCTTGTGTGTCAGCGTTTCAACGACGCATCCAGCTTCTCGGTAGCTGGCCTATGTAATGTCCTCATTTAGTATCTAAGGCGAACGAGACAACCAGCAGTCAGCATTTCTGCAGCCACTGCTACGCGTTTTAAAAAAAAGAGCTCTATGGCCTGACCCGCAAAAACATTTGCTACAACCAGACACATCCGACTCCAGCGTCTCCAACACTAGCCGCAGTTTTCTCCCAAGTCGTGGTAGTTGATTTTGCGCCGAAGAAACCATACAAAACGCACAATGATGAGCATCACTGCTGACGCCCCACACCAAGTCCGTGGCCGATGGCATTTGCATTGTATATGGTCTCAGCGCACAGCGCTTAGGTCCCTGATTCCTACACGTCCTCTGGTCAGTCAAAGCAGGGGATTCGCACCCAATTCTAGGACCGCCTGTATGCTATCAACTCTTCTAGCGAAGCAACGTAATGCAGCTGAGCTCACAAAAGTATCATGCTAGAGGCAGTCCAAACTAATCCTACAGAAATGGTGTGCACTCAGTAATCGCTGGGACGCATCCCGTGCTAGCCAGTTTCTTCTCTGCGTTCGACCACCGCATTTATATGGATATGGTAGATGGAACTTACTCTCAATGACTTCCACCGGGCAGGTCGTGTGACAAGCCGGGAACACGGGCCACGTCGAACCCAGTGTATTTGGACCGATTGAAAGAACAGCACTTCTGATCACATGTGGGTCCATCACTCCCACTCAGAAATCATGCTTCACTCCTGCTAGTTTCGTCCTTTTGTCATCCTACATGATTTGGCAAAGTTAGAATTCAAAGTAGTTAATATGCAGATGTGGTGCTGGATTTGCGTACTCATGTACGGAGGATTCTTTGATCGATTTCCTAATGGTAGTTGCCGCGACGCCTGGCAGATAGAGGGTTTAGCCGAAAGAGTGTGTCGTTCACTTTGACTTTGCTTTCTGTCCTTTTAGATCACCGGGACCCAAGGAACAATGTAGGATCAGTTTCGCCATCAAACAAGAACTTTATTAATTGGGTGAGTAATACATGTAATCCTTTGATTAGACTACATGCGACCCCGCTAATCTAGTCGTTTCCGCCCTCCACCAGGACATGCAGATCTCACCAACCGAGGTGTTTTAGGTAGGGCATTTTCGATATGCTCACGAATCGCGATTGCTCAAGAACACCGCATCTGCCTGGGGGCACGCGCGGTTTAGTTTCAGCATCATGTGTGCATGGAGATACTTTCGTGGCTCCATGTCATTCGACCAGTTGAAATAAAACTACTGGAATAGTTCACTGTCTCATTGGTTTGGTGTGAGGCAGGAAATCTCTTCAATTCAGCAAATCGTAATAATTAGTTGCGTTGCAGGCAGGGTCGTAAAACATCGGAAAAGACCAAGTGTAACGTTAAAGGCACCTTTGCTGTCAGGCGCACTCACCTCCTCGCTGCTGGCCACATAAGTGAACAAAAGGTGCACTTGAGGCAGTTCCGCGACTCGAAAACTGACGCGGCAGCTGCATAGTCACTATATTTGATTACGGCCATTGCCCACGCTGTCGTAAACATAATTTTTTCTAATGAAACCAACACAGGAAAGGCGTTGGCTGGGAAAACGGGCATTTTATTTGTCAACTGGGTCAACCTTTTGAATCCGAAGGTAATTGAATTTTTAGCCCAGTAGAAAGAGGACGGCCAAATCGATGTGTCCACTAGTCGGAGCGAAAATCCGATAGGCGCCGTAAGGATAAAGATGTTCCAGTTTCAACCAGCCCAAAGCCATTTACTAATGCCATAAGACACTCCTTTGTAATCCCCTTGATGTAACACGGTTTCCATCTTTGTGATTTTGTCTGAATTTGCAAGCGTACTTTTGCCGTTTCTACCAAGAGATGTAGTACGTCTGCAGCAGGCTATAGTAGGGAGGTCTTCGTGACGTATACGGTTAAGATGTTTGCAGTAGCGCTCAATTTAGCTTCCGATTGCACATATTCTACATCGCCCCCTGTCGGAACTTCGATTCCAGTGAAAAGGGGGAAGGGGTTCTCCTTTAATCAGTTGCCTTAGTGCCGCATGATCTCGTCACCTTGGCTGCTTGAATTTTGACAAGCAGTGGCATTTTGGATTTGTAGTTAGATTTTATAGTACTGGTTTAGATCTCGTATCACACCACTCTCCACTTGTTACTGTAGTTGGTCTTTTTCCGAAGAACAAGAGGCTTCTTACCAGGTCCATCCCCAAGGAAAACAGTAAAAATAAGCAGTATTTATAGTGTTTAGTCGACAAGTGGCCGATGTCGCCTATCTGGAGATATGCTCGCAAGTTGGTGCTTTGAAGTACTCGTTGTCGCCTTTTATTAAGTCCCAAAAGGGATATCAGGCGTCTATTACTTTCCGGTTCCCCTTATTGACGGTCACTGCAGTCATCTTTCTGCCGTCAAAGATGAATTCCTGGCTTATCTTCAGTGTGGACAGCTTTCCTTACTTGTTCGTCCTCTCTCAAATCCTATTCGCGCCGACGCAATCCCAATCATCGTCCAGCCTGACGGGCGTAGTTGCGTGAAGTCTGATAGGCCGGATTCAGCGTCTACATGATTTTTTATATGCAGTACCCAACTACTCATCTTGACCTCAGGTCGATAGTGTGACAGTGCGTCCCGTTGTTTCTGGATCGGCCCTCCCTTATAGCCAAGAATGTTATCGCTTTGACGAATTCCGAGTTTTGCGCAGTCATGGGCGAGTATGCAAGAACCGGCTAATGAGACCCTTAGGCCCGTTCACTTCATTCTGGTCTGACGTTCCTTGATAAATACTTATGGTGAGGCTTTCGTTGACCATCAGCCGAGCCTGTGTCAACCCTCTGGTCTGTTTCTCTGTCGGTGAGTCAAGCATTCTTCCGGGAAACCCAGGCAGTTGAGTCCCCCGAGTTCTCGCGAGCCGCGGCTTGATATTAAAAATGACCTTTGTCAGTTCCCTGGCTCTTACATTCTCCTCACTCCAAAACTGGCAACTGGTCCCTACCTTGTGTTGATGGCTCAGTGAACGGTCAAACCGGGTTGCGAACTGTTTTATCGTATGACCATTACATAACGAGGGTTGTCAGGTAGTCCGCGTATGGCGACGTCGGCCAGGCATGCGGCAATTGAATGATAATTCGTGCAAAAGTATCCTTGTGGTCCAGCCGTTCTTGAAACCACCGCGTTTTCGAATCCTAAGGACGCTGACCCAATAAGAGGTGTAATTCGTTTACGTCACCAATATTCAACTGTATGTTGCATTTTGTCGGGAGGCAAAAGTAGCTTGAAACGGCCGCTTCATACTACAGCAGTCAGACCTTGGGCGCTCCGACGGGCTGCTACTCATCATGTCGTTCAGTGTTTGCCGAGGTACGGCTGCATGTAATCGACGGATTTTGTATAATATTCTCGAGTGAATCCCACAGAACGACAGATTACCGTCGTTGTGCTGGCCCCCAAACAAATGTTTGAAATACCCTACCGATTCCAGCCCCCTTTGCCTATGCCTCCAATCTCCTGTCTTTTACGGAATTCGCGTCGCCCCTTTGTCTTTTGCTTCCGGTCGGAGCTAATTTTGGTTGAAAAAAGAGCCGACTCCTGGCTTAAATGCATGTGCCTGCATCGCAAGTTATGCAACTTTGCCAGACAGTTGGACGGTTGCGTACACGATTGTAAAAGAAGTATGCGGCAATTATTCTCCGCTGAACTGTTGGGGCGACCTCTGTCCATACACACAAATACATAGAGTAGTTTTTTACAAGTAACCCGCTGAGTCGATGCATCACCATTTGAATGCGAGCGTTGCAAACTACTTTTCGCAGTTAGTTGATCACACTGCCAAAGTTGTATAAACGCGACCGAACTCTGACTACACACGACAGTTCGGCTCTTGATTTTTGACCGTGTGCTCCACAGCTGGGTGGGAGGAGGGACGGCGACTTGCACGTGAATTATTTTATTGGGATAGCGGACTTGCGAAGCATCTACCTCATTCTCTCCTCCACCCGGGCCCCTTGTCGTGATTAAGTCAAGAAAACTGGGGACGGGAGTGGTCGCGGGTGACTGGCACAACAAAAAACCGCACACAGACGTACTACCACGCGCCCTGCTCCACAAAAAATACTTGACCAGGATTTTAGATTACAAAAATGGGGGCGGACAGCACGGACCCCGGTTGGCGCGACATCAGACGGCAACTGGACGCACTACCACACCTCAATGTTGGCATTTGGTATGGGTGCGCATTTCCGACAACGTGTGCCAGAATCTGATGTAGCCCTCGTGTTGGTCCAGCGCATCCACCGCCTGACCCGTTTTAGGGGCAATATAACCCGCTGGGTCCATACATCACTATTTGGATGCGAGCGTTGAAAACCCTACTCTTCACAGTTAATTGAGTGTACTGCCAAAGTTGTGTAAACGAGGACGAAGAGTTTACACGAACCTTGCTTCACCAACGACTCCACCCATGGGGGCCGCTAACCAAACGGCACACAGTAGTTAAGATAGGTCTAACTGCTCTAATGTATTGCTAGTCGACGACAAGTCTGGGACAAGCCCATCGCGTGGTAATTTTTCCCTTCGAACGGACAAAATTATGCCTTAGGCACTTACCCATGTGTACCCCGTATGAGTGTCTTGTTGTTAGAAACCTCTGTTCTGGCTAGCCTTGCATTCCACTTAGTCTTAAAACCGTAATTACGGCAACTTCTAGCCCTTTTCGTATTCATTTTCAAAAGTTGGCTTTTCGGATAGTTGGTAATTACAGTCAGTGAAAGACGGCGTACCAAATTTCACTAAGTTGGAGAGCCTGCCGGACCGTCGGACTTGTCTTTGAAAATTGTTAATACACCACTTCCATGTTGATTAGCTCTCATGTCCTTATTGTGTCCAGCTTGATCACTCGTACTCACTATTGTAACTGGGGTTTTAGAGCCACTTGAAGAAGTTTGTTTTTTGTTTTAACCGGCCGCACTCCCTCTGTCTAAACCAATCACAAAGTTCGTGACCCATGTAAAAAGCCGAAAGGCTTCGGAGTTGAAAGTATTACACGAGGTCGCGCATTAATTGATTACTGTTTCTGGATTCGGCGTAAAAACTTGTGAGCTTCATGCAAGGCCTTTTCAAGGGGTAGTCTAGGACACTAATCCAAACCCATAGTATCGAGAAGCCTCATTGACAAGCCACACCTAGCCTGCACTTATCATGTCGTTGTCCGATTATCCCTTTGCTTCTGGGGATCCCTAATGCAGAGTTGAGTATCTCATTTAGCTCGGTACCAAGTTCCTAAGTTAAGTTTATAATCGATGAAGAATTACTTGCAGTTTGTACGCGACCCGTCTTCGTCATCGTTTCGCGTGGGCCAAACTGGTTTGGAGTACTGCGGCGCATGGAAGGTCCACAGAGAACGGAAGGGGGAGGGAACATGAGGGAAGAGGTCCATAAATGCCGCCATGTCCTGTTTAGGCGTCAGATATGTAGTACCAAGCTGTCTTATGGGAAGTCGTCTACTCATCTGGTGGGTAAGCTCACCCAACCCCGCCTGCCAAAACGGGTCCAGTGTCCGGCCACTCAGGGGGGCGACCAGTCCGGACTGCAAAGGCGGTGCCAAAACCTATAAGAGAGTGGAAGCGAATAGGCTGTCTACCGCGCTAAAGTTTGTCCTCTGGACTTGGCTAAGATTGCCCATCTGAATCCCTGTCCTTGGTATATTGTGTGATGCGAACCTGTTACTAGGCCTCCACTGCGTCTTCGCAGCCCACCGCCCTCTAATAAAACAGACATTTTTTGCACCGACATGACTCCGCGAAAAATGACTGTAGCATTCTGACAGTCTAGCGTTTTGTTTATTTTCCGCCATCACCAAGGACTTAACAGTGAGGCTTGAACCTACTAAATTTCTTAATCAACAAGCAAGCTCTCTCCCTTCATATTTCGCGCGAATTGAGACTGAAATCTGTAGATTTTGAGGAGCATGTTTTGTGGAGAAGACGCCGAAGGAGCGCTTGTCGTTGACGTCCCATTGTAATTCATTGTTTATGCGTCCGTCGCTTCCATCGCTACAACCAAGTTGTTCTACAGACAAAATATCCAGATTGCCCATGCTCTGTGTAAACGAATTTAAAACGAGTAAAGTTGGCTTCAGGCCTTTCAGCATTCAACCTTGAGTTCTCAGAAGATAAGTGAATCCATCGCGTACACTTAAAACTTTTATACAAACTTTGACCCTATGCAAATAGCGCGTCTTCGTACCTGAAGTGGCACACGCACACAGGCGATTCAGACGAACCCTTACATGCTTTGGAAACGCTTAAACTACCACTCGGGTCTTTATTTGTCATTTGTGTTTTATTGCGTTGGTTACACCTGACTCAATATAGAATTAGACATCTTCTATAGGTGACTGTTCCGAACAGTGAGCGCAACCGACTGCATGTTTGTTGAATGCGCACGCGCGCGACCACTCTGGGTAGCTTCAAACACCCGTGGTCGGTCCTTGTTGTTTTGGAAGCCGAAAACGTAACTTCTGCAGCGGGGACACAGTCTGAATGCCTTTGATCACTGACATTTACAAATAATAACAAGGTCGTACGAAGTGCAACTACCGTGTCTGCGTCATGGGAGTCGTATTTTATTGATAAACCAGTTTGGAAGTCCATGGGCTTTCGCTGACTTGTTCGACTGTTTTTTAGCACAGAAACCAGTTCACTCAAACTAGCCCGGTGTGGATGACCACGTAACATTGTTTACCTTGCTGGTCGCTGACAACCGAAGTCTGTGTACAGCGTTTGTGGATGACTATGATTGCGGGTATGTTATTAATGGCGAAACCGACGATGCCGTTCCTGCCGATGGTGGCGGCGGTGGCGAATGATATACTTGCTTCATGCGAAAATGCCGCAAAAGTATGCGTAGATCAGTCAAGTAATTTTGTTGCGATCCCATAGATTAACGTGGTTATCTGTTAACGAGTAACGTAACAGGAAATTAGGGAACGTTTGCATGCCGAATGAACGGCCTCGCAAGCAGATTCTGCTGGAGTTTTCAAACGTGACGTCCTTACTTTCGTACTTTACGTGACACGGCTTCATGCAATGCAGGATACCGGTGGGGAATTTTTATACGGGCATACGATTTACACGCGTCCAGTAAGTTTATTCCAGCAGAGCGAGCACCTAAGCTTATAATCCGAGGTTGGAAAAATGGTGTGGGCACTTATAAGGTCAGAAGTCAGGCTAGCTGCAGGTATACGTTTTGGAGTTAGTGAACTTACACTCCGCTCTGCCTGCCTCGAACTGCTAAAGCGTTGTTCATTCGCCATTAACTGTGGGATCGTGAATGATTTACTTCAAAGCCGTAGTAGAACGGATGGAGAGTATTCCTCCTCCCCCTCCCGCGTGTACAGGCAGTAAGCCGAACTTCTCAGACCTAGTTCGTGCGTAAGGTTTTTAAAACTGAACAGTGTCCTCATGGTACGATTAAGTGCGTCCGGTTAAAACAGTCAACTTCACCACGTCTAACTAGGGCGAGGTAATTGCTCGTAAATACCCGGTAGTAGTCGGGTCAAGGGCATAGTCAAATTCAGGAACCATCTATGCTGAGTCAGCTTTCTGTTATAGTAGGGCGAGTCTTTACAGGCAATGTCATGCGGCGTTGATTGCACTTTGTTTATACTGGTTAAGCTGTCTTGCGGTTAGCGAGTAGATTTGCCGGAAGTAGGAAGAATTTCCTTAAATGACAGTGCCTTCTCTCTGGCCGGCACCAGTCTCTGCTCCAGTGCATTGCACTACACCTCCACGCAATACGATTTAATCTACTTACTGTATTTGCACCATAATTTTGTACCAGAATGTCCGCTCAGGTGTTATATTCTGCCTGCGAGTTCGTGTCCGCTTCTGTCGACGACGATGATGATGAGATCCATAGAAGCGGAAACTTTGCGGGTGTTGTTTGCTTCAGAAGCTTGTGTTGGATTTCGAATTGTTCCAGAGAACAAGCTCTGTTTCCATGCTGGGACGAAGGAGGTAGAAGGTAGCCGAAAGCTTAAGTTGTTTTTCCTTCCGTAAAACCCATCTGGCGTGCTCCCAAACTGCCCGTTACATCTTCAGTACTGACTCGCAACTTTGGTTTTGCAGGCAGTTGTCCAGAACTCCACTGACTCCATTAGACGCCCGGTGAAAACCGCCATCTCATAAGACCTTGAGGAATAGCCGGATTCAGCGCCAGGAGCCCATCTGCCATGAAACTCGATTGGCTGAGCTAATTGACGTGCCATCCGAGATTATTTCGGCCGAAGTTGAAAATGTTTACCTGTTGACTCACTAACGGGCACTTTTTGCCTATTTTGAGCGGTCATCCACCTGCTCGTATTCCTCAAAAAGGTTAAGTATCATGCCTGCATCTTATGACGCGTTGGAACAGGCCCATCTGTCTGCCTCCGTGAAGTCATGCGTCGGAGACAGAAATCGAAAATAATGAAATTCAGACGAGCATTTGGTGAACATACGTTTGCTTCCGATAAATTCTCGTCAGGCCAGTACATCTATATGGGAACGAGGTAGAAGTAAAAACATGTCATCGATTAAAATTCGTCTTAAAACACAGGCGGGGTGTAGGCGTATGCGGGGATGGGGGCAGGGGGTAATAACAGTCAGTGTCAGGGACGGGGTGAGAGCGGAATGGCGTGCGGAGAGTTGCATGGTTAGTCGACTTTTGGTCGTGGTAGGCACGGAGCCTGAACTTGGTTCTTTTGCGCACACAATAAATTACCAAAAACACAGCTATCGGCATAAAAAGGACCTTTTTGTATACTAGGAGAGTAAACCATTCCCGTTGAAAGCGTTGGCTGACAAGGGCAGAAACACTAAACATTTCTGGCTTATTTGCCATTATCAACCAGTAACGCCAGCATCCGGGGCTGCTCATCTGAGATTCGGATCCCGAATTATTTGATCATCGGTGCACTAACGGTGGAGATCGGGATCGTCTACAGCAGTCGCCTGCAAACTGCCAAAGCTATAACTTAAGCGTATGTAACGCTGTCTCCGTTTCGTGGGGTGAGGTATCCTCTGCATAATTTTTGTGTGATGACGTTGTCCGACCCCTGCACGGCTTACCTACGGGGTAATCTCGCAAAACTTCTGTCCTCATATTCTAGGAAGATCTTGTTCGTCAGTAATATTCCATGCGGCCAACTAGCGAGTGCGCAGTCCCTTATCGCACACAGTCCGGGAAATTGCATTTTTTAAATACTGCAATGCACCGAGCTCGTTGGCGCCGTGCCTTACGGGCCTTTGCGTACAAGGTGATCCCTTAAAGCTCTCCCTCACGGAGCGTGTCATCAGGTGTAGTTACCCAGGACTGTTGCGTGGGCACTGGTGGGTTTCCATGCTTGACAGTTCGACCGTCGCGAACGACGATGTCCACACCGTGTGCCCCTCAGCATGGCGGGCGCAGGAACGGCAACTTGCGCGTGAGAATTAGTTTGCAGTGATGATGAACTTGGGCAGCATCTACCACACTCCCCTCTCTCCCTACCTGAACTTGGTGTCAAGATCGAGTCACCAAAACCAGAGGTGGACGCGACTCAGTGACGAGCAAGGTCCGTCTGCGCGGGCCACACACGCTTCGTCGGCGCACAAAGGGTCAGCGTCCCGCAAAACATGAAGGCGACGACTCGGATCCCAACTGAGAAGTTGCCATACTTTGCCATTACGAAATCCCAGCTGCCATAGTTTTTTATGCGTCATAACGGGACTGCACAATGACGGGGCTGCCATCACTAGTTTTACACTCGCTTCCTTTTTCCCCGACCGGTTTGGGAGCGGAATTTTGGGGGCCGACCCCCCGTCGCTACACCACACACACCCGGCCGTTTGGCCGTCGTTTCCGACGATGTCCACCGCCTGCTCTACAGCATGTGCATTAGTTTGTAGAGATAGTAGTCTTGCACTGCATCTACCGCACTCCTTTCCCGTCTGGACATTGCGTCAAGATGATCGGAGTCTGGACCACACCCCCTGGTCCGAAACGTAAACTAGTCAGGATTTTGCACAAAGAAAAATATGAGAGGGAGCGGCTCGGACTCCAACTGGCGTGGCGTAGGCCCGCATCTGGGCTTGCCACCACAACTTTAGCATTTGTTATTGGTGTTCCTTCCCATTAACGCCTGCCGGACCTCGGTCACGCCCCAGTGTTGGTCAAACGCATCTGCCGCGTGGCCCGTTTTGGGGGCAAAACAGTGTGTGGATTAGTAGTGGGGTTGTGTGGGCTGTCTGTAGAACGCGCGACCGGGCTGTCGTGAATGAATGTACAAGGAATGTTGTCATGAATTGAGCGTTTTCCCTTTAGTTGTGTAAACTCGCATCTGCACTGCCAGCCTGAATCAAACAGGGACTCAGAAATGTCGAGCTCAAAAGGTGCACTTGTAAATGTCCAAACGATTGCTCCGTTATAAAATGACTAAGTAGGTTCTGCTGCGTCGTACAATTGTACCATGTGGAAGATCCACTTTCTTTTATTACAAGAGAGAGACAATTTTATCACCAGGACTATCCCTTTAGACGGAGCAGGCCAAACTTATCTCACTCGGTGCCTAATTTGGCTCCTTTTTCTTCGCGTCTTTGTCCTGCTCTTACGTAGATGCCATGATTAGTCATTTAGGTCTTTCGATACGTAATTAATCAAACCCTGCCCAAAGCCTGAACGCTTTTCTAGGCCCACGAAACGGGGCTGGGGATGCGGGCTTCAGCTCCAAGGGAACCAGTCAACCGATAATTACGGAAAGCGGCATTAACTGAGCTACCCTGGTTGCTGGATTTTGCACCCCTCAATTTATCATCCACGGACAATTGCAGGACAACAAACGCGACCGATTAATAAGACGCACCTTTTCATGCCAATATTCGCAGTCTTGAATGACAAAGCGCGACCCCTCATTTCGGTGATTATACTGCTGCACTCGCTGTTTTTAAATCAGATGACTAGGGTCCAACTTGCTGGTGCTGCCACTGCATTAAAGTGATGGCTGGCTGACTGTTAAAAAGACGTGTTTACCGGCCTCTTAAACTGTCCGGTTTTTGGACAACAACACGTCTGCTGCTCACTGGATGCTCGTAATCAAGCTATCCATGAAGTCAGAACCATCCTGTTCGCGTATATGTCGCAGACCCCCCTTAGTTTGTCACTTGTGTTGACCAGAAATAAAGAGGCGGCCTGGACCGTTCAAGAACAGGCAATAGACAGTTCTAACTACCACGCAAAATCTAGAATAATAGGTGACTGGGCTAAATCTCCAATGTAGCGTTAGAGACGGGAACTTTTCCACCCAACTCTCGGCTTTGTCAGGGCCTGGTCACTGTTGATGCTACCTCTTTCTCCCATCTTGTCTCTGAGACTACGAGTTCTTCCGGCTTATTTTCTAATTAGGGCTCCGCTTACAAAACCAGATATGGATCGGAGACTTGCCCCGCGACCTTGTAGTACTCACGTTGGCCTGAGCAACGGTCACCATGATCGCTACATATCTGTTTGGTCGGCCTACCTCGGGACTGCTCACAACTCACTCCACCCTCAACTTTCTCGGCGCTCTCGAGTTTTCCGAGGCAACACTTCCCTTGAAAGTTTTATTTGAGAATTCATTCGGGGATCACTACACTTCGAACAGACAGGCCGGAAACGGACGAGATACCATGGCAGATGGATTTGTCCATTTTACATATAATGCGACCCCCATGAAAATTATTCCGTCTGCAGGCGATCTGGGTCGTGTTCGTCTTCTATTTGCTGTCTGGATGATGCTTTCTTAATTGCACTGATCGTTGCGTCGGGCTATCATAAATATGCCTGTGCGGATGGTAATTTGATATCGTCGGTCGGTACTTTCGCATATCCTGTCGCTTTTTAAAGACACCAAGCCGACCGTCAGGCATCCACCTAACTCGGCCAGTCCAGGCCTACTTTTGTGTGCTTGAGAAAATACCCTTTCTTCCAGGATGTAATCTGTAACGGTCAAATTAGCTGACTTGGCCAGGTGCCATTGGATCACTCGGTCGCTGAACCTCAATTTGGTATCACCTCCATTACTTGCCCAGTTATTTCCCTTTCTTTAATGTAACGTCCCTCGTATTTTGCTAATGACTTTTTTCAAATGAGTTGACGAAAGTCAACTGGCAGTCGTACGTTCACAAAATTCAAGGGTAATCTTCCCATCTAGCCATTTTCTGTTAACCAATAGGTTATTTCATGTCATTACACGTTTTCCAGATGATATGAATATTTTTACTTTTTTTAAAGAATTATGAAGACTACGTCCAACAAGTTAGCCGTGGACTCCAGCCTAACCTAACGTCCCTTGTAAGTTGGTTAAATCAGTCGACCTTCTATAATTAATCGTTATTAAAGTATTGCGAGCATTGCTCAGCTGACTTCCTGGTTGTTTAGATTAGGACCTTAGGTCGTTGGTGTTTTCGTTGATTATCGCTAGGATGTGCATGCTCAATCGCCCACTTTGCTCAAGACGATTTTCTCCACAAATCACCCAGGGCTTAGACTTCCGATTTGTCTCCTTCTAGCGTCCTGATGATCAAATGAGGAGCCTCCTATCGAACAGTGGAGACGACGATCGCCGCGTGAGTTTAGTTCCAAGTTGTACTTTGCTGTCACCCCGCATAGTTTGCCGTCACTTCCATTCATTTCTGGCGGGATGCACGTCCACCTTAGCGTGTCGCTGAATTCCCGAGATTTACGCTCTACCGCCGCAAAGACGTAGTTAGATTTCTCTTGCATCTGAGCTCCAGACCACTCCTTTAAGCGCCACTACCAAAAGTGTTTTTTGTTCTTTCTCACTTCGTCCGCTTTGTTTTAGTACGAAGAGCGAGTAGATGCATTCCTGCGTAATCTCCGTTCCGGAAAGTCGCGTAGCCGAACGTTTTCACCCTCGCCATCACCTCCGCCTCCTCGTCGGCACCATCATCATCATCCGGAGGACTCACACTCGTCTCGAGGTCAAGCTGACTATCGATACGGCGGCAGCAGTTCGGGCGGTCAACGCGGTCGCAGGTCGCCGGTTGAACACTTCAGGGCCAGTAGGTCACGCCGACGCGGCGACTACGGGACTGCTGAGGATGATGATGATGACTTCCTGGAGCACAACCCCTACATCCGTGCCCAGGGCGTGTCTTCCCGTGGACGTCGCAGTCGGTCGCGCAGTGACAATCGCCATCACCGTCACTTTGATTACGAGGACCACGAGGTGGCGGAGGAGGAGGACGATGTACTGGCTGAGGCCGACGACTACCGTTGGCAGACAAACAGCCTGCTACGAACTCCACGCTCTGGCGGCGCAAGACTCGCCCGCCAGAGAAGTCGGTCCTACTCGCGCAGCCGTGGCCGCCAACATCGTTGACTGTCAGTTAAGTCATTGTACATAACCCTTGAAAAAATAAAAAAAATACCCTAGTCTTAATTCTCAGTGATTTCTGTGGTAAATTCTCGGACGAGGGTCGGGCCTTTTTGCGTATGCCAGCCGTAAGGTTGGACTTCGTTTGATCTTCAAAAACATGCGGGACTTGTTTGTGACGCCCGAAGTGTAGGTGGGCAGATGCTCTCTACGGAGTTGCGAGCGTTTAATCGCAGTCCTATTCTTCTCAGAGGTCGGGCGGCGTGGCTCTTTGCCAGTTCGACCATGGCAAGCAGCAGTATCGGCGAGTGGCGCGTGAGTTAGTCAATAGTGAAGCAGATTTGGGCGGCATCGACCACGTTGCGATGGCAAGACCGACAAAGATGGACAGCTCGTGTTCGCCTGCTACACACGATGTGGTCTCTCTACCGCATCTGTCAGGACGACTGGGATCTCACATGCGCGAAATGGCCGCGTTAAGAAGAACCTCAATGTAACCGGACTCCCAGTTCTGGGAAGGAAAGAGCTGCCCCGCCAGCTGGCATCCCTCCAAGCACGTCGTGATGGATTCGACGGTCCCCGGATTTGTTATTAGGAAGGAACGGCCTCAGCCTCTGCCAGTGGGTTGTGGGAGCGTACGTTGTGGCTTACGCGACCTAAAGGCCTGCGCCCCGGGGCGTACCGCTGAACCCACGCGCGGCAGTAATGAGGTAGCACGGACTGGGCACAGTCCGATATACGCGTGCCAAGAGCGGTCCCGACTCCAGTCTCGGTTCAGCGCAGTTCGTCGAGGAGTCACGTGTGTTAGGCTCAGATGGCCCGTTTGAGTCCCGAGCCATTCCCGGCTGGGGTTGGGGATATTGTTGGCTGGTGACGGCCTGCGAGTCGATATTGTCCGTCACGTCCCTCCTCCCTCTCCTCTTTGTTACAAGCACTTTTTTGCCCATCGCGGCATAGCAGCCTGCACGGACTCTAGATCTGGACTCTCAGAGCCAAACGGGACGTCTGATCTCTGCCCTGTAATCAAGATGGGTCAGTGAACACCATTCCGATGGGACTTTGAATATTCCCGATCGCGACTGACGGGGTGTGAATCCGCGCCTCCTCCTCCCCCCCTCTCCTCCCTTCACCTCCCTCCTCCCCCCTCATGACATGCATTTTTGCAGTCATATCTTCACCCCTGTTGGTCCCGGATAGCATTTTTGTGGACGTCCTACCGCTGGTCACGACGCGTCGTCCGAATGCGCTGAAATTGTGGGCGGAGGGGACGGTCGAACGTCTGGCGGCGCCGTCTCCACTGTGTGTCACTTCGACCCTCGCTGCACTGTCCACCCTTACTCACCTGAACTCTTGATCCGATGGGACTTTGAATATTTATGATCATGAATGATGGGGTATGAGCCCACGCCTCGACAGGCCAGCACGTAAGCTTTTTTCGTATGCGACTTTGGAATCATATCTCAACTACTGCTGGCCCTGGGGAGCATTTTCGTGGGACGTTGTTTTACCGCTGGTCACGGCGCGTCGTCCGAAGGCGCTGAAATCGTGGACGGAGGGGACGGCGCCGTCTCCATTGTGTATCACTCACACCTTCGCGGACGACGATGGCCACTGCGTATCCCACAGCACGGTGGGATACGCAGGATGGTGACTCGCGCCTGAACTTGCATCTAGTGGTGGTGGACTTGCGCGGCACCTACCTCACTCGCCACCCATACTCGCCTGAACACGGTGCCAAGACAGAGTTAGAACGACCGGAGGCGCCTTCAGTTGCAGTGACTGACAATGCCAAGCGGTCCGTCTGCGAGTGACACACGACCTGACTCACCCAAAGTAAACTAAGTTTTATACAGTGACAAGAAGAGGGCTGGAATCCTATCTGGCCATGTGTACCACTGGGGCCACATGAAGAGGGAACCATTGCATCCAGACTCGGTCCACCATTCAGCCACTCCACGCAGAGGACTAACCGCAACAACCGATTTCTCACGCCGGTTGTCAGCCACGACTTAGCGCGGCGTGATAGATTCAAGCGCGTCACACTTACAACTAGTGAGGAATGTGCCGAAATGGGAGTGGGAATGGAGGACCGAGGGTCGGCCTTAGTATTTTCCCCCTCTCTCGTACACCAGCTGTTTACCCAAGCTTGTCAGTCACCTGGCGCTGGAGTTGCGCACTGGTTGGCAACATCGGCAGTCCGTCTGCGCGTACCACGCACAGCCTGGTGATCAAGTCATACACCAGGAGACATCAGGGGACATACTTCTCACGCGCTTGAGAGATGTATGTTCTGCGCGGTTGGTGAGTGGTGTGAGCCGGGTTTATTTCTGGTCTGGGGTGTATGAACCAAGGGGGGGGACGAGGTGTGATGACAGGGTTCAGAGTGCAGATCTTCATGTAGACGCATGTCACAAAGTGCGCCCATGCAGTGGCTGAGAACCTCCTCAGCTGACACATACGCAGACAGCAGCTGACCGTGTCACGTGAGCGGTTTGCTGGCGCGCGCCGAGTGATCCAGTCTACCACGCGGTTGGAATGCCCTACTTAGACCCTCACGCACAACAGGGCATGTGAATCTAAGCAATTACTTCTATCATGCGGTTGGAGGGCGTTACTGGGACAGGACGGCCCTGATGCAGCAAGGCAAATAACACAAACAGTTGCTGTCATTCAAGTCACCTCTCAATCGTTTGGGGGGGGGGTGAGATTGAGTACAGCCGGCTGACGATGTTAAGACACAAACCGAGATTCTGGCCTTATCCCGCATGGTAAACTTTAAGTCGATTTACAAGAGGAACGATGGACTCGTTTGCTGACCTGTGGAGAGTCTGTGAGATACTTGAGGTTAAGGTGATACCATACTAACAGCACAGATATTGTCCAAGAGTCCATACACGCATGTTTTGCCGATATTCTGCCGCTGCGAGGGGGTCGGCTCGTCAGTGAGTCCACCAGCATAACATTCTCGATCTGAGCCTATAGACCTTGAATAAACTGATCTACTCCAACTTCGTAGATAATTTCTGAGGAAATTAAAAAGAGACAGTCTGTGAGATGTTGTGATCCAGTGTGTCCCTTTTTTCCCCATAGCAATAATGACATTCACTTCGTCTCCCTCAGATCTTATCAATTTCCCACAGCACAATTATGCATAGACTGACTACTGTACAATGCATTTAGTAATTTTAATGTTCTTAACACTTTAATAATTCGTTTATTTGTCCGGTCTAGAAAAAAATTCTGCAGATGTTTGATGTTTCCATTCCACATTCTTGATATAATTCGTCTTCTTGTAAGAACTAGGGAGTTCGAAGGTTTAACACCTACACTTCCATCAAATAAACTGAACTGAAAAGTATGGATCCAAACGTCCACGTCTTAGAATCCTTCCTCAGATGGAAGCGTAACCATTCTTAGAAGAATTGATCCGACGTCAACCTCTCTAGACTACATGCGAATCTTGTGAATAGTCGGAAGTATGTTTGCAAGGAGATACCCAAAATACAGAAATTATATTCTTTAAGCAAGTGCGTTAGCAGTACTGGCCTTTCCCGCCAAGTCCGTTTACCAGACACTTCCTGCTCAATTGGCCAGAGCGATTGTCTTATTAAATTCCCTCCCCTAAAGCTCTCGGCGATTTTGCGATGGCGAGCTTTAGGGAGCAATGCACCAACGTCAAGCTCTGTTTTTTCTTGTGAAAAACGGCGCAAAAAAACAGTTTAAATGATTTGCTGATCTTATGGGAGGCGTGCTCTAAGCCAGTCTACAATTTACGAGGGACCTGCCGGGTTCAGAAATGGCCGGACGTCACCTGAAGATGAATTCCCCGCCGGCGTACTCATCAAAGTCCAGAACGGACGAAACTGTCCAAAAGATGCGTGATTTCATCATGTTAGACCGTCGCAGAACATTCGGCGAGTTGTAGGGAAAAACTGAGATTCCCTGAGGTCCATACAAAAACATCCTAATTGAAGATTCGCGCAGGAAACGCGTCGAGGCAACTTTTGTCCCATGACTGTTTTCCAACGACCAGAAAAAGAACTATCTGAGTGTGCGCCAGGAATTGAAAGAACGGACACAAGTCTATCCTGATTTTTTCGTCAGAAGTCACCATCGGGGATGAACCGTAGTGTCACGGCTATGATCCTGAAACTGAAAACAACAGCCCCGCCAGTGGAAGCCAGCTTCATCGCTCAGAGCAAAAAAGGCATGGCAAGTGAGACCGAATTTGAAGTCATTGACGGTTTGTTTTCTCTGGGCATCGAAGTGGTAGTTTAAGTTTAATGTGCTCCTCACGGTACCACAGCAACCCAACGATTTTGTGAGGCAGCGAGAAAAATGACCTAAATTATGGCGATCGGGCTGCTTCATCATGAATACGCTCCTGTCCACAAAGCGTTCAAAATAAATTGGTTTTTAGCGGGAAATGGCATAACAGTGGTTTCTCACCCCCCCCCCCCCGATCCACTGACCCCATCTAACCGCTTACGACTTCTTTTTCTCAAAAATGGAGAAAAACCTAACGAGAGAGGGTTTTCAGAACGTTGAAGAGGTTAGGGAAAAATCGCTGAAGACACTTAACAGGGCTAGTTCAGAAGAGTGTAAAAACTGCCCGAACAGTGAAAGACCCTTTGAAACAAGTGCATGTCATCTAGTGAATAGTATTCTGAAGGAGTTTAATTTTTTAAAGATGTTATTCTGAACAAAAAATATGAGTAACCACTTCTCATTTTTGGGCACCCCGTCGCTAAAGAATGAATATTTGCGAAATGCCTCCTGGTTAGACCCGAATGCATCTACCTGAGTGAAATTAGAAGACCTGAAAACATGATCTCCAGAGATTTCGGGGCAGTGCGGCTTCTGAATTTTCAGCATTTACTAGTGTCATCTGGCATGACTATATGATTTTCTCAGGACCCAGAGGAGCCGTTTGGCTACTCGTACTCTCGTATTTTCTAGCCATAGATTTTAATGCGTTAGTTCTAAACTCACGTCTAAGCGTCCTACCTTATCAGCTACAGTAGATGTGCTAACTCATGAAATGTCAACCAAAATTTCGAAATGCGTTATCGTCTCGAAAAGATAAATTAAGTAGTGTTGTAAAACTAATCATGATGCAGCATGAATCCATAATGATCCAGTTACCTCAGTGTGTCGGCTTTCGAAAGAAATTATTTTCGGCTGCATGCAAGATCTATACTCTGCAAAAAATGACTACTTATGTAGCATGCAATTTTCTCATTGATTTTCGATGCCCTTGAAAATTCTATTATATTTCATGGAAAACATGCATAAAAATATTCATTCTTTTACTTATTCCGTAGAAAGTCACGTCTTATTCCAACTTCATACTCAAAAAGAAGAGTATAATTTGGTTTTGAAAAACGTTTCTAATTCCCGAACAATTTTGAACCCGACCTGCTGTTACACTTGCATTCAGGGTTTCAAAACTACAAGCTGTATATTTTCCGTGTACGGAAAACCATGCATTTCTCTACGGCGTCAAGAGGCGACCATATGAGATTCATAAAATTAAGCAGTGGATTTGAGCAATATTGTTAACTTTACAAGCCACATTCGTAAATGCAGATACATGACGTTTCATGAACGGCCATTTAAGGGTATTAATTAAAAAATCTCACCATTAGAAACTTTTTTTAAAACCGAATAATACTCTTCTTTTGAGTATGAAATAGGAAGATGACGTGATTTTCTACCGAATAAGTAGAAGAATGAATGTTTTTATGCATGTTTTCCATGAAATATAATTGAATTTTCAAGGGTATCGAAAATCAGTGGGAAAATTGCATGCTACTTAAGTAGTCATTTTTTGCAGAGTATAGATCTTGCATGCAGCCAAAGATAAGTTCTTTCGAAAGCCGACATCCTGAAGTAACTAGATAATTATAGATTTATTCTGCATCATGATTAGTTTTACAACACTACTTAATTGATCTTTTCGAAACGAGAACGCATTTTGAAATTTTGGTTGACATTTCATGAGTTAGCACATCTACTGTAAATGACAGAAATCTCCACGAAATCACGAAGACGGAATCACGCACCAGGCCGGAAGAGCGTAAAATTTGGACCTGACTCCGACCGACAGTGGGTCATTTAAATGTCAGTCAAAGTGATGATGCGAATCTAGAAGTCGAACTTCGAAAAGCCAGGGAAACGTCCAAATTATGATAACTTGTATCGAGCCTTATCACAACATGACCTGAAAATACTCCGAAAGACGCAAGCATATAAGGCACTCCCGACTCGTATCAGTTTGACACAAATATCGCGCAGGAATCCAATCTGTCGTCTACTCAGCAAAATGCGATAAAAAGCAGCAGGCTTCGGTGTCTAGGATGAAGGGCACACCTCAATCCCAACGGCATACAGGCAAGGTCGGGGCTGGCAGCCTATGGTGAAAGACGTCAGGATGGAGGATGAGGGAAATCGAATGCGTAGAGGAGTGAAATGGTGTGAGGAAGCGGACGACGCTAATTCTGTGCAGAGGTTTGAGCGGTCTGGGCGGCCTGCACGCATGTCCGTTCACCAGAGTAAGGTGGGACTCACGATGAACGGAATTGAACGTGACGGCAAATTCAATGAAGCAGACGGCCGTCGGTTGTTGGTAGCTATGGCGAAATTCGAGAATGCGCCTCCGTGTGAATATCTGGTCTGCGCATCCACATCCACCACGAAATCCGGCTTGGTTGGGCCTCGTCCTTGAGTCACGCACAGTCTGGAATCGCCTGAGTAGGACAATAGCTAAGACCTTCGCAGCAACGTCATTGAGACTTATGCGGCGGCAGTTCTCGCATCTCGTCTTATCTCCCTTCTTGAGGATAGGTACAAGGATGCCTAAGCCCCAGTCATCAGGAACAACCTCGATTCTCCACGCTCGTTCAATCACCTCATGGAGCCAGGACGCCAGAGCGTCGACCCGAGACTTGAAGATCGCAGCGGATATACCGTCCTCTCCGGGTGCCTTATTGTTGCGCAACTTTCGTACGGCATCGGCAACTTCTCCTTCAGAGGGGGTGTCGCATGGTACAGCATAGGTAGGAGAGGGAAGAAAATCCGCTGAAGGGGAGAGTAAGGGCGAGGTAGGCTGGGCATCGAAGTTGAGATGGTGCTCAAAGTGCGCACAGCAGAAGGGCTTGGCGGATCAGTTGATAGAGTTTTCGAGTGTCACCAACGTTCGAGGCCTGTTCAATGGAGGTCGCTATTTCAGCCCAATATTGCTCCCGGTCGTCCGTGGCCGACTTTGCCGTCATCTTCCGAAGTTGGCGGAAGCAGCCATCGTTACGGGACCTGGCTCGAGCCGTCTGAGAAGACAACTGCAGAGTTCTTCCGCTGACCCAGTCACTGCGGCGTCGCTGGGTGTATCCAAGGGCATTCTCAGCTGCCACATAGACCGACTTCTTCAGTGACGACCACTGGTTACTGCCTTCTCCGTCGCCTCGGGTCGTAAAACAGGTCCGGATTTCTATGCTCAGGGCCTCGGCAGTGCTGTTTTGCCGGATTTTTGCGATATCGAGGTGTCTAGGATGCGATATTTTTTGACGCGGATAAGAGATGAACTTTCAAGTGTGTACGGACAAGGACATGGTTCGACCAATGGGCGTTACCAGTCTCGGCACCACGCATCGATCTGCTATCGTGAACCCAGCTGCGGAACCTTGAGCTGACTAGTATGCAATCAATTTGACTTACCGTATGGCCGTCATTTGAATACCAGGTCATCAGATTTTTTTTGCGATGATGGAAACATGTTGACAAGCAGTCGGTTTCGATCAGCGAAGTTCGGCAATCTCTCAGCATTTTCACATCGAGAACCAAGTCCAAAGCGGCCAAGATGACTGGTTGTGGGGTCGCCAGGTCCAGTTCGACCATTTCAATCGCCTGCAACAATCAGCAGATCGCGGCGAGGCAGTCTTTCAACTAGCGCTTGCAATTGAGAGTAAAACGCCTCTTTAACGCTCTGTTCGGCAGCCGAAGTTGGTGCGTACACAGCGACGATGGAGATGTTCGTGAAGTGACCCTCCAGTCGCGCGAAGGGCATCCGGTCATTGACTGGTTCCCAAGCATGTAGCGCAAGGTCCGCTTGTTTTGATAGGGCGATCGCCACACCGTGTCAACCAGAAGAGTCGCGCGGGCCGCTGTGGTACAGGGGTAAAGTGTGATTCGACTCCAGGGACCTTTATTTCGCTGGAGCCTGAGTCAGGGAGTCGAACTTCTGACAGACAGAAGGCACCCACGTTGTACTCATCAAGGCTGCGTGCGGTCAGATTTTGAGTACCGGGGTCCAGAAACGTTCGCACATTCTAGCATCCAATACCTAGAGTCCGTCCACGATTGAGTAGTCCAGCTCGCATACTATTCGCCCGCACCATTGGACCAGGGTTGCGGAGCGCATCGGTTCCCGCGGACGCCGTAGCATGGGTCGTAATAATGTGATCGGACATATTTCATGAGGTTTCTTGGGAATTTGGAATACGGGCAGGTCCCCAGCAGCCACTCGAATTGTTTATTCGAGGTTGGCTCCTCCAGCGCTTTGGCTCAAAAGCCTAACCACAAGGCAGCGGTGGCAAGCAAACCTATGTAATGGCGGTTTACGGCCGCCATGTCACAATGCCGTCATTTGGTTTTGCGGCTTTCTATAAGTCTTTCAGCGATCCAGACCTCAGCCCACCGCACCCTGGTAGCAATGTCGCTGCCGCTTATTCGTCAGACCTGGGTGTGCTTATTTCGCAGCTAACCTTCACTGAAGGTCGTCCCGCTATCCGCCACCTGTGGACGCGCCGAGTAGCCAGCAGCTAGGCTAACGGGCAACCCGTCGCTGAACAGCCCAGCTGCAAGGGGATCCAGCATCCCAAATGGATCCTTAGCGCTCTCCGTGTGGTATGTGCTAAGAAATCCAGTTTTCTAGAGTTAGGTTTATAAGTTATGAACCTAAGTGAGGAAGAAGAAGAAGAAGAAGAAGAAGAAGAAGAAGAAGAAGAAGGAAGAGAGGGAGAAGAGGTTTCGAGCACCGGAACATTTTGTTTACTGTCCTGAGCTTTCGGCTCCGTGCAGGAGTCCATCGTCAGAGGTAGTAGCAGAACGAGTCCGAACGCTCAGGACAATAAACAAAATGCTCCGGTGCTCGAACCCTCTTCTCCTTCTTCACTTATGCATACACCTGGAACTCGGAATTTCGCCTTCATTCGTCAGTTATGAGCTTGTTGTGAGACCTCTGGGGGACGCATCCTCACATCCCGCACCGAAGTTGATATGGACACTAGACTCTCACAATGCGGACCTCATGTGAAAAATAGTGTGGTGCCCAGCCTCTGCAAACAAGTAATATGAAGCGCAGTAAATGTGAATCAAAGTGGATTTGGCGTACTATAAACACGGACGTAGAATTTCTATGGGCATTATTCGGTGAGATCTGGTTCAGCTAAGGGGAAGCAGCCCGCTGTGGCGTGCAAATTTCTGGCGAATACGTTTTGCTACTTCTGCAGTCGGCCTAATTTGGCAGAAAGCGCAACAAAAAAGATGGCTGATTCTTGGCGTGAGGCCGGCAAACACACGGCACGCGAGGGAAGGGGGAGACGTCCGGTCAGGCAAGCCCATCTTCAGTGGTCTCGCAATCCGAGTAGAATTGATGCCGTGTACAGCTCCTTAAGGATCGACGGACGAAGGTGCGCAAACACGGCTAGTTAAGGATATACATAAGCGTAATGAAGTTGGCTGATTTTTATTAATGAAAGGAATATAAAACATTATTTTTCCTCTTCCTCTTCTTCCTCATCGGGTAGGAATGCGCGGATGGCATCTATGAGTTCCTGTTTCACAGCGTCAGGGACCATTTTTCTTCCAACTGGCGTTATCTCAGTTACCAGATCGTCAACGGTCACATTCTCCAACCCCTTCTTCTGTATGACTTCTAGAACAAAGGGGAGAAACAAAAGTGGCAGACTATAAGGCAAGCTGGAATAGAAAATACGGCGAAGTAAAAAAAACAATTTAAGTCAGCATCCAAGACAAGATTTATTACCGAAATGTTTAATTCATCCAGCATCCTTAAAGTTGGGGGATCTTGCGATTTTTTGAAGGATGAGAGGAAGATAATTATAATGGCAAAGGGTCTATTACCCCCAGTTCTTACATCCAAGCAGCTGGTGGAAATGTGGCCGTTCGAAGGCTAACAACGGAGGATCGGACGCTGGGAGGATACAAACGCCCATTGACCCAAAGCAAATAATAAACGTAGGCGAGTTTTACCTCCGACAGTACCGTCTGTATTTCGTGTAATGGTAGAAACTAAGGCAATTTACGTTAACTATTTTTACTAAAGCTGGCTTCGTTCACCAACACAGACTCAGGTAATTAAATAAGTGCGATTGACCTCAATCTCAAAAACGAAAATAGGCACGAAGGAACCGGTCGCTAATAAGTAACCAGCCCAGTTAATGCGATGTTTGCAAAGAGCAGAACGCAGTGGGCTTTTCTAGAAAATAGGTTCAAAAGATTACAATATCTCCGGGTGTTTGGCGCTCAGACAAAAAAAGTGGCTGTTGTCCCAACCGGCAACGTTGAAGTGTAAAACACCACACACTATCGATTAATCTTTGTGCAACTAAAAGCCCATACTTTATGGAAAAATAATCCTACTATTCATTGCACGCTCCAATTACATGCGAATGCACCAGAGTAAGCAAGCACACGTTGCTGGAATTTCTACAAACAGGCACAGGTTTGTAAGTAGTCTTACGCCTACTAACAAGGAGAATTTCAAATATTACATGCATCTGCAATGCAGTACTCCACTCCAAAATAGTAAAATGTCATGGCAGTCAAAATAATCGCCTACTACAATAGCCGCAGAAAACGATAAGACGGTCTGACATAAGGAGTATTTTACGTCCTTACAACTACTTCTGGTCTACAAGATGTGCACACCCTGATCCGTGCAAACATCAACAGACGTTGGCATTGGCATCTCATGGCAGACGTGGTGGTGCGGGGAGATAGAGCTCATCCACAAACGCGAGTACTCGAGTTAACGCAACTCCCACTGCAGTTTAAGGAGGCGTTCGCTTCAAAGGAGTCCAGCCAAGCGGACGCTACGTGCCGATGGTCAATTCTAAATAACTAACTCAGGAATTTTCAGTAATAGAGGGACAACATGGCATGACAAAGCGGTGTCGCTGGTGCTCAGAACACCTGGCTTACATGCTCAATCCAATTTCCCCGTCGGCACCAGACAACAAATTGCCCGAAATTTAAGAGGGTAGGCAAAATCTCACAGAAACGACGGCAAATACACAACGCCTAAGTTGGAAACGGCCGCGGGCAACGGCTTGAGAAAGCGGAATTAGCCACCAATGCTATCCTACCCATGGACAGTAAGCGTACGCGCCAATTATAGGTCTGCATGTAATCTGTAATCAAATTGTAGCTAAACGTCGCCCTCTTAGAGGACCGTCGCGAAAGCTTCAAGGTCTAGAGCACACAATTGTGTCTGATAAACCTTGTATCCGCTAACAAACACTTCGGTTCCCGGCTGTGACTTGCAACGCTGGTGGCCACACTGATATATGGAAAACGCAGCATAGGAAAATCAAAATGTGTCGTGTCCTCTGCTGTGCACCATAATCACAAATGACAATCGAGGATAGCTAAACGGCGGACCCATCACGCAGACACAAAACTAGTTAGCAAAGGGCCAGTTTTGTGCGTCAAAAGCGACAGCAAGAGGCATTTGACCAGTCAGGACGAAGTATAAGACTATTCTGGAAAATAAATGAATAATTGGCTCAAAGCAACAGATACTTCGGGGTTTGTAAATGCAGACTCACCTTTGCAATAGGCCTTAAGCTCATCCCGCCAGCCACACTCAAACAGACGAGTTTTAAGTAGGTCTTTTAATCTCTCCCGTTCACCCGTGCGCGTTAGCTTTTCATTTATGTAGGCTCTCAGCTTCGCTGACTCGTCTCTGTAAAGAAGACTATTAAAAATCCAGAGACATTTACTGAGAAACAGACATAGTTACGCTGGCATGCGTGTCCACATAAAACTAACTCTGAGCGCCGATTACCTGCACCAGACACAGCCAACGTCAGGGACCAAGTCTTTTTCTTGACAACCAAAAGTACCAGACCACAAGGGTTGCGTAAAAGACTAAATCAAATAAAGCAAATAATTAATACTCAGTTAAAGACAAAGACGGCTTCAATATACGAAATAGGAAGGCACAAGTTGCATGAACTGAAATTCGTCAACAACCGTTTTTTCTCTCCAGAATGTTTGATCGCAGTTACGTACAGTCAACCCACGGGGAGAATTATCTGACGGGCATCTTTAGCTCGATAGTTTTCTGGCAATAATAACATGGAAACGGAATGTTAAAATTTTCAGTGTTGGTTTCACTCGCTTTTAGCCTA
Organism: Spirometra erinaceieuropaei; assembly: GCA_902702965.1. Taxonomy (NCBI): domain Eukaryota; kingdom Metazoa; phylum Platyhelminthes; class Cestoda; order Diphyllobothriidea; family Diphyllobothriidae; genus Spirometra; species Spirometra erinaceieuropaei. The sequence goes on from CACRXP010000487.1 coordinate 444,477, forward strand.
CAGACGTCTTGTCGGTAAGAGTATGCCTTTGGTCTCTCATGCGCAATTCGTGACAGAAAAATTGTATATTACATGACATTTATAGTTCCTCCATATCCATTGATTGAATCCTCCTTCTACGCTAAAGAAAAAATGCATCCGATCAGATTGGTTTTTTAAAGTCCCACTGGCTAGAATCCAACGTCCCCTACCACTGAGCTACGGGCTCGTTGTTCTGTTGGCAACGATCACTCTTTGTGCCTAAGGTCCCTCTTTCGGGACCAGCCAGCAGCCGCACCGCGATGCATGACAGGAGTAGAATTGCATTGCCGATAAAGAGAATGCTTTTCTGCCTGCAACATGCGCCACTATGCGGCTGGTGTTTGGGCTCGAGAGAGGACCCCAAGGCACAACGGAACGAGTGAGCTCCGTAAAGCGATTGGTGAGCACCCCCTACAACATGTGCATTTATGCATGTGTGTAATTCCACCGGCTCCAATTTATTTTCCACTCATTCTATGAAAAGAATAAGCCCTCTGCTAGCGTCCAGCCTATCCTTCCATTTGTGTTCGAGCCTGTAATTCGGGGTGGCTAGACTCCGAGTAAGCGTTACAGACAAATGGTATTTATTTATTTCCATGATTGCGCGAACCGATAACAACATTAGTTGTCCATCAAATCTGATGAATACCAAGACATGGCTGGTTACTGTATTTCTATCATATACATACTAATAGATGATATCGAGGCCTTATATTCTATAGATTCGGCAAGGCAGCGAAACGTATCGGAAAGACCATTTTTGCTTTACTTAAGGTAAGCAGTTCCGTTACGGAAATTTATATTTTCCAGACGCGCTCTTAGATAGCTGACGTTATAGGTGCAACGAAGGCTAATTCACCTTTCATGTACGTGGCGGTTTCATTTGAAGGTTTTTGTAATGTAAAAATGGCTGTTGGGGTTTAATAAGATGTCCGAATCGGATCAGAGAGTTAGAGGGCAGCTTCTCACCCCTCGTCTTTTTGCGCCTCTGCGGTGCAGATAGGCCATTGTGTATTGAACATGCCCCGGACACCTGCTATGAGACCGCGTTTTTCACACGTACGGACAGTTCGAACGTCGCGTCCGACGATGTCCGCCGTATGCCCCACAGAAGGGTCGGGGCAGGGACGGTGACTTGCGCAGGATTATAGTGAGAGTAGACTTGTGCTGCATCTAGCACACTCTTCCCTCCTCCTCTTCGCGGATGAAACGAAGAGATGGATCAAGACCCAGAGGTAAAGTGCTTTGCAAAGATGCCTCTAACCAATTTCATGTTATCGGAATTACCTATTTGAAAGCTTCCGTTGTCAAAAGAGAATTTCTCAACCACGATTGGTGGGGCGCTGACGACGTAAAATCTGTACGACTGATTTCGTAAGGCTCAGGTAACTGAGCGTCACTAATTCTCTCTGTCAGCCGCGCGCATGACACATCTTCGTGGCCAATTCGAAAATTGCTGCTATTATTGGATGGATGGCCAAAGGATAGATTGACACATCTTGCAGATACCCTTCAAACTGTAAAGTCTACTAGAAAGCAACTGAGAAACAAGTGAATTACAAAACCTTCGTTTCTGACCCCTTTAAGCTGCAAATTCTAAGTTTTCTTTGTAGGCAATCGACATGAGATCACAATGTATTTTTGCATTTTGACTGGAGAGAGCAGGTCGTACTGGTCTAATAATCTTAAAAGTTGCCTGTTATGTCATAGTCTACGACGTCCAAATTCACGTAGGTTACAACTATGCGAGTCTTTTTTGAAAAGGCAATCGGAATACGACAGTGGATCAATTCATGACCATATCCGAAAAGGTTCTGTTTGAAATCTACGAACACGAAGTCGCTTTTGCTGATAAAGCTCAGACTAAAATGCAATTTTCTCTTGGTGGACGGGTCAAGAGGTAACAGTTGGAAAAATTAAAAATATCTTGGAAAGAGTAGAATCTAGGCGAATAGAAGACCGAAAACCAATCTTCTTCAGGTAAGTTAAAGTCTGCAGCATTTATTTTGACGCCAAAGACAGATTCCGAAACTAATTTAAAGGCGAGCAAAACTGAGTATCATCACTGGTTGATGCGTTTGGAGGAATGCAGATGCAACTTAAAATGGCTTGTCTTTTCAGGGACAGAATAATGTAAACGAAGGCGAAATTTACAGAGGATGAAGGAGCATCTGGGTCGTATATAAAGCGATTAATGGAGGATCTAACATAAAGAAGACAGCTGTAACCACGCCCAATTATATAATCCTGACGACAGAAATCCAAAATCTCCCGTAAATGCCTAAAAGATCGTAAGGCAAATACGTTGTCTGACAACTCAGATAAGGCGAATCTGTTATCCGCCTTTTTCACGTCTGTGTATACTGAGGAGCCGGCTTTTGATGAAGGAGTTTACGCCCCCCCCCCCCCAATTGTTAAATCAAACAGTACAATTAACACGGTGGACTTCACAACAGACATGGTAAGGAAAACTTTGAGGCAGCTACAGCCCACTAAATCCCCTGGTCCGGACGGCGTGTTCGCAAAAGTTCTGAATGAACTCTCAGACCAACTGGCCTCTCCGTTATCCAAGATCTTCAAAACATCGATGGAGACCGGGGCTTTGCCTCTCGACTGGAAGAAAGCAAATATAAGCCCCATTTATAAAGGTGGCGAGAGAACAGCCCTAAATAGTTTCAGACCAGTGAGTCTCACTAGCATGTTATGCAAGTTGATGGAAAGAGTAATAAAAACGGAGCAGATGCGGCACACCGAAGAATACGACTTGCTCAGTCTACATCAGCATGGATTTCGAAGCGGTCGATCCTGTTTCACCAACCTCCTAGTATCCATGGAGAGCTGGCCGGAATCAATTGACATGGACTTACCAGTCGACGCCGTGTACATCGACTTCAAAAAGGCTTTTGACAGTGTTCCACACAGACGACTTATATGTAAACTACGTCAATTGGGTGTGAATAGAAATATTTTGAAATGGCTAGCCGATTTTCTTACGGGCAGATCTCAGCGTGTGTGTATCGGAAACGCTAAATCGGAATGGGCATCCGTGCACAGTGGCGTTCCGCAGTGAAGCGTTCTGGGTCCCATTCCGTTCCTAATATATGTGAACGACTGCCTGGACTGTCTGAACTGCGACCGAGTAATGTTTGCCGACGATCTCAAATTGTGGCAATCAATAGAGAAGCCGGAAGATTCTGTACAATTACAAGACAATTTAAATCGCTTGCAAAAAATGGTGTGATGAGTGGTGTCTTAGCCTCAATCGTAACGAATGCCAACTTATTCGATTACGTTCGAGCAACGGGAGGCCGTTGAGATTTGAATCTCAGTACTTTATAGGAGGTCACCAACTCGAATCAGTCAATGAGTTAAGAGACCTCGGTGTGTGGATGACATCAACTCTCAAACCATCGTCTCACTGCACCAAGGTATCAAAGAAAGCTATGGGTATTCTAGGCGCCATTAGAAGATCCTTCGACAATTTTAATGAAGAACTTTTCGGCCGAGTATTTGGCGCATACGTTCGACCAATGTTGGAATATTGTGTCCAGGCATGGTGTCCCTGGACGAAAAAAGATTACACCCTACTGGAGAACGTACAACGTAGAACGACCAGGCTAGTCGGCGGATTATGTGGCTTACCTTATGAGAGACGGTTGGAGAAGCTACAAATATTTCCTCTCTCTTATAAACAGTACAGAGGGGACATAATCATGGCCTTCAGGATCGTCCGAGAGCTAGACTGTGCTCTTCAGTTTGACGACTTCTTCGAACTGGCGCGGACGACAGATCTCCGAGGGCACTCATACAAATTGAAGACGAAACATGCCAGACTCGATTTGCGGACAAAATTCTTCTCTCACCGGCTGGTTGAGGGATGGAACAAATTGCCGAACTCCGTTGTCTTAGCGGAAAACGTCGAGACTTTCAAAAGAAGACTAGATAAACTTATGCTTGATGGTCAAACATTTACATGTTAACAATGACTGGCATAACTGCTATGTTAATATCTGCATGTTTTTTTTCAAACGTCTATCTTTCAATAGGGTTTTCCAAGGCTCTGCCTCTATCCCTCATATATACAGAATTATACTGAATTATAAATGAAGAGAGTTGGAAACTGGAGAATGGGTCCGAAATTCGGTTCTGCCTCGAAAGCAAAGACTAGTTTGGGTCAGCTTACTTGTAACCGACTCGGCATTTAAATATACAATACTTATCGTATTACGAGCAGTGTGCTATGGTCAGAGTCAATTAGGAAAGAAATTGGAGGTTGGTAAGAAGCTGTAAATTATTGTTATTTGATGAACGACTACACTTGGTCCCAGAATTATTGGTGCACGGACAGTCAGCAATGAAGGCCTGAGAGGTGGATCTAGGTGATCTTTGCTTACAGTTTTCTGCCATGAGAATATTAGGAAAGTTTAAACAGGGATATGTTAGTTAACGTGGGAAGGGGAAAGATCTGAAGGTAGATAAAGGCTGGTGCGGGGCAGACAGCTTTAAGAATCAGGTTATGAGAAGTCTGACCTAGAACGGATGATAAGGAAGTTGGTTCAGTTCATATAAAAATTAATGGAATTAAGTCGTGAGAAATCTGCATTGGATTGAATGTTAAAGGAATGGAATTTATTCCCGTAAGAACAGGTGGCAATATAAATAATAGGTCTTTGGTTAGAAGGCGGCGTATATAATAATATTTTTAATGGTGTAATTGGACCCATACGGGGTTTATAGACGTACTGACTCGTAAATCCTAGTAAATCGACAAAGGGACCACTAAATGGCAATAAGCTGACTTTCGGACTCGGATTTAAAATGACGCGGCTTTTAAGCTATAGCTCTGAAGATATGACCGGAAATCATAGAGAATTATGCTGACGTAGCGAAGCTGTCGATTGAATTTTTTAGGTGGAATCGTACGCGTCACCGGTGGGCTTGTGAGGGAAATAGAAGTGACTGCTGTAACTACTACTGATCTAGAGGGCAGATGAGGACGTTAACAGTAACACGATGTCTGAACCGGGTTTCAGGGGGGTACGGTTAGCTAATTTCCAAGGGATAATAATGCTTTAACGGGAGCGATGACATTTGGTTGTGAAGACGAGGATCTATTCGAGAAGAGAGACACAATTCTTAGCTCCATCGATGTAAGATTGTAAAAGAGAAAAATTTCTCTTTTTTCCGAGATAATGAGGGATACGATCGTCATGGACAGAAATTGCGTCAACTCCGATCGGCAGAAAATTTCTTATTAAAGTAAACGTATTTTTGCAATGGGAGGAGGGATATTTTACATCCGCTACTTTATGGTTGGACTCACACGAGTAGAGGACGTCTAAAGCAACTTCAGTTGGAGGTCTATACCTGGGAAAATTTTCAAGAAAAAATCGTGATTCTCTTTTGTTTATCCTATGCCACTCTAATAACCAAATGAATGAGCAACTCAAAAGGCTTACAGACATGTGAAGAAAAATCAGAAATATTACTGTTCTTTTCCCATATTATCCCTAACTGGACTGTAGCTCAATAAAACTTCACAAAGATTAAACAACCAAATTTTGTCAAAAATGCAATAGTACAAATATTTACGCCATTGAAGACGATTAGAATAAGCAAAACACGAATTTATGAATGCCAAAAGCTACCACGTAGATGCAGTCTGGCAAAAATCTAAAGGAGATCGCAACTTATAGTTCTAAAATAACAAAAATATGCTCGCGGAAATTTATCTAAACAGCGAAAGCCAGAAAGTGTTCTTATCTCTTAGAAAAACCCTTCTGCATTATCGCCCATTCATCTTAGAATTCGAAATCAACCGATCTGACTTTGAACTTGGTGAAGACAGGGCAAATGCGTGCACTGATCCAGCTCATGCGAGTTGGCCTCCGGACACGCAGAGGCAGCCTGCCACTTCTCTGCCCCCTCTGACAGACATTATTCGGCAGATTGTCTGATCCCCAAAAAGATAAGAATGGAGGAGAGACTGAGACTCGGCACGCACGAAGGTCGAACAGAGGGCAGACAGTGTTGCATTCTCAAACGCTACCAATTCCACGCACTCTCATAAAATGCAACTGTTCCGGCCTACCGAACAGAAATAAGTAGCAAGTGCGCATGATTTAAAGGGGACGGATGGTAATTGGTCAGTCACCCTGTGGGAATAAACGAATGGTGACTATTATGCAAACAGGGTCCGGTGTTGTCAATACTCAACTCTGTGTCTATAAATGCGATGGTCAGGTTCGAACGCGAAGTTGAGTGTTGCCTACGGAACTTCGGAGGGACTGCAAAAACGTAATGGAGTTCGGGCGACGTGTGAAGTCTGAAGACTCCCAGCTGCCACTCACTGAATCATCTCACGCACACCAGGTCATTTCTGTCCGTTATGATCCCAGGCCATTAATACACAAGGAAGCCGTTTGTTATCGACCACCGAGAATGCAGGACCTAAACTGCTGAACAGAGGCTTTTGAAACCAGCATTCACGAATGGAAATTTTTGCTCCGGGAAGTCATCTGTACTAAAGCTGAGGTAGAATTTGATATGCAAATTACCGACACATCAATATCTATCGAATAAATTAGCTCCCAGGGGGGGGGGGCAGAAGCCAACCGTGGAAACTATGCATAATTGCGTCCACTGATCTAATGGTACGTCGTTCGGCTGATGATTTCGTGTCCTCTTTCCGCAAGTCGGTGTGCGTTTCACAGTGTGACAAAGGACGGCCACTGCGATGGTGAGAGATTGATAAAAGGAGAGCAAAGGTCCCGTAGAAGTGGAGTCCTCCTCATAAATAGCGAGATAAGTGACGACACCAGCCATATGAATAGCAAACGCTTTGCGTCAGAAAAAACGTCCAGAGTTGCACACAGTTACCGTCTATGTCTCTTATTACACAGGGAAGTGGAGTCAGACATCCTGGTGTACATATTACGAACCCACTGGCATCACTATCCTGCGCAATAAAGGTTGACGACCTCGATTTCAAGGACGCCGGGTAGGGCGCAAAATAGAAGATCCCCCCCCCCCTTACGGGACAAAGTCAGGCTGCAGTGTCCCCTTTTTAATTGGCATCCGAGCCGTCTCCTTTTCTTGTTCAATGAACTACTGACGATTTGTGCGCGGAACAGGGGCCGTGGTAGCGCGCTTTGGTGTGGGTTTCTGTAGTGCGAGCCACCTGCGCCCTCTCCCGCCTCCGGTCTTCATGACTGTGTCATGACAGCGGACCCAGGTCAGAGAGGATTAGAGTGGGCGGCAGATGCGGCACGGGTACACTATCTCTCCAAACTAAGTAACGCACATGTCACCATTCCCTGCTCCCGCCCTCTTATGGAGAACAGAGTAGGCATCGTCGCTCACGACGGTCGAAATCTGACTACAGTATTTATCAAGGCACAGGTTATAGGCGCGTTTTTGTTACTTCCTCCATTTGCGGCCTCCAGTTGCAAAGCCGTACTCTCGGACTGACCAACGAGGCTAGTGCGTTATACAGACAGCTCAGAAGTACATACAATTCCCAACATATCTAAACGCCCCTTTTCTCATTTACCTAGAGATACTATTGGCTATCGAACTTTAGCTATTGAAACATGTCCGAAAGTCATTTGCTCCCTTGTGTTGGGGCAAAAAGGAGTACGTAGCACAAAGCAGACGGCGTCAATAGCTGCGCAAAATGCCCTCTCCTGACGACCTGACGCTGATTTCCCGACCGACTGTACAAGACAGTCCACCTGGGGATTGACGACCCGATGACAGTTACACTTCAGTAATGTGGTATCTATGGCAACGTGTGCTGACAAGCTCTGAAGTTTGATCCCCCGGATGCAAGGGATCAGCACGTTCTTGGCTAGCAGAGGTGGTGACTTCACGTCAGACCAACCACTACACCCAAACTCATCAGCAGCCATTCATATCTTGCCTCGCCATTGAAACATGGGCGGTGTGGGAAGAGGCAAATGCTGCGCAAAGTTCCCTTGCTGCAAATCCAATCACGTACCAGTCGCCATCGCCCCCCACCGAGCAGTTGTTGTCTCTCGTCGGTCATGAAGTAACTGACAGGTATCGCAAAACGGCTTTCGTGCAATGGTGGATGATGAGTAATGTGCGGTGTCAGTCCGACCATCGCATGTAGTGGGCGAAGGACGGCGACATGGGGGTGGATTCGCTTACAATTATAGCAGACTCTCTCAACATGTACCGCACTCCCTCCTCCCTTACTTACCTGAGCCCGATGTTGTGACAAAATCAGACAGACAGGAGGTGAGCTCGGGCGCAGTGGCCGACAATCTAGGCAAGCCGTCTACGCGTGCCAATCACGAGCCGTTTTCCGCGCAGTGTAATAGGTTCTTACGAAGATGGGAGCGGATCGGATCCTGCCTGACGGGGAGTGCCACGGAAGCCACATCGAGGAGGCGCCGTGACTAACTCAGCCCTTGGATCACTCACACCACAAACATTTAGTCGAATCAACTGTGCACTGAGCCTCCAATTAGTCACGCCCTGAACGGATAACTTTACGCCCCGTCGGCCATTGCGTCCAATCTCACTATACAGTCAACCGGTGTACGTGCATGTGAGGTGGACATCCCATCCTCCATTGAGAAACTATTCGCGCCATGCAACAACTCCCAAGAGGGAAAGCACCAGGCTCCGATGCGATCCCAGCTGAAATCTACAAGCAGGGCAGCCACCGATCGATAGACTACCTCAGGGCGCCATTCCGGGAGATATGGCGACAGGGACAGGTCCCTCGAGACTTCAAAGACGCGTAAAGCGAATCGGCAGCTCTGTGATGATCGCAGAGGCATCTCGCTACTCAAAGCCGCAGGGAAGATCTTTCCCCGCCTCCTTCTCAACCGTCTCAACGGCCACCTCGGGCAAACAGCGCTGCCGGAAGGCCAATGTGACGTCCGACGATACTGTTGGACCACTGACGTGTTTGCTGCTCGCCAGCTACGAGATATGTGTTAGGAGATGCACACCCCCTCTGCACTACCTTTGTTGGATTGACGAAGGCCTTCGATAAGGTGACTCAAAAAGGAGTGCGGAAAATTATACATAAGACTGGCTTTTCCAAGCGATTCGCACACAAGGTACGACAGCTCCACTTCGGCATGGTGGCGCACGTCACGGACCCTGGCACAATTCCCGCGGCATCGGCAGTGACCACCGGGATGAAGCAGGGCTGCGTACTCGTTCCCACCCTCTTCGGTCTCGTGTTCTTTTCCATGCCGATGGACCCCTACCGTGATCAGCGCCCCGGAATATGCATCGTCCACAGAACTGATGGGCATCTTCTCAACGGCAGGCCTCCACGCGACTATCTACGACGATAGTCCGCGACCTGCTCTTCGCCGACAGCTGCGCGCCCAAAACCACGACCGAAGAAGACATGCGACGGAGCATGGACCTTTTCGCCGCTCGATGTGCCAACTCCGGCCTGGCAATCAGTACAGAAAAGACGGCGGTCATGCACCAACAGCCACCCAACACGCAACACAGGACTCCTCGAATCAGTATCGAGAGCAACAAGTTCAAAACCATGGACAATTTTGCTTATCTCGGAAGCACACTTTTCCGCAACACAACAGTCGACAACGAGGTTGCCCGTTGGATCTCCAACTCCAAACAAGCCTTCGACTAGCTGAAGAACTCCGAGTGGAATCCCCACGACCTTCAACTGAGGACCAAACTGAAGATGTACAAGACCGCCGTCCTGACGACACTTATCTGCGGAGCGGAGACTTGGACAGCAAAGAAACTCAACCACTTCCATCTCAGCTGCTCCCGCAGAGCACTGAAACTGAGATGGCAAGACAGGATCCCAGGCATGGAAGTTCTCGAACGGACCGAGATCTTAAGCATCCATGCCATGCTGAGGCAACTGCAATTACGCTGGAGCGGCCATCTCGTGAGGTTGGAAAATACACGTCTGCCGATACAGCTCTTCTACGGAGATGTCACTACGGGAACTTGTCGACAGGGAGGGCAAAAACGACACTCTGAAGTACTCTCTCAAACGACTTCAGATCAACCCGGAGACCTGGGAGGACCTCGCTCAGAACAGACCGGTCTGGGGAAGAGATACGTGAATTGGCGCTGCCATCTACGAGGCCAATCGGACCGCCGCCGCTGAATGTGCGATCCGAGTCTGAGACTGACACGGTGCGCCAAGCGCCGTGGCTTGGAAGTTTGCCGACTGACACCTCAACTCAGTCCATGCAGTCTGCACAGTAGTGTGTTTGTGTGAAGCGGTGGACTGGTAGACTAAGAGTCAGGCTGCAACGGCCCTTCTCAACGTGACCTCTGTATGTCGCCCATCCCCTGTTTTGTGAAATCCTGGTAGTTGTATTCGGGGGGCCAGGTCGTGCATGAGGTCACTAGATATATCAGCCACTGCGTGTGTGGCAACCGTAGACGAGGACTTGCCATAACACTACACA
>CACRXP010000487.1:486177-499349 GCA_902702965.1 Spirometra erinaceieuropaei
TTGTACGTTCCCACGTATGTTTTCCCATTTTTATTGGCACATTTTACCACATACTTTGCATTTTTTGTTTGCCTCGGAAAATTATGGCCTTCTGTTTTCCCTCAACCTTCGTACTATTTGTTTGAATCTCCCGTTTTTCATCCCGCGCAACTTGACACTGCCCGTCTGACTATACGCTATCTTTCTGACTGTACGCCTGGAGACATTTGGTTGTAAGTGTAACATTTAAATCTTGCTGATCATGCCAATTATAGAACCGTGTTTCCGTACAATTCTGCACTTATTTACATCGTTTCCACGTACGGACTGTACGAAGTAAGCCGACTCAGGCGACCGAATCTAGACAGGCTAAAGAGCAGCTAGGTTCAACAGACTCTGTGCGAGTAACGCGAACAGGCAACAAATAGCAGTCGAAAGTACTCCACATAACTTGCATTTCAATATCGCTTTACGAAACAGTTCTTTCCTCAAATAATTTAGTGGAAGTTTGGGCTCTTTTAAATCTGGCCAAGCTTTTAATTCAGGAGTCCTCAATGTTGTGATTAGGACTTGCCTTTCTTACTTAAAATCATTAAGTTTGGGATCTCTGGGCATTATTATCAAAAGTATCCTATGGTGGGCTTTTCTTAGGTAATATAACTCGTCTTCCAGGATCTATTTTACAGTTGGTGGTCCGAGTAGGATTTTAGGCCAACCCTTCTGGGCGCATTTTACCATTTGATTCAGTGTTTACTTTGCATGAAATTTGTCTTCCGGACGCTTAAGAATAAAACCAATATCATGATATACAAATCGCTCATGAAGATGTTTGCTGATTAAAACTGCATAGCACTTTTGGAATCATGATGACGAAGTAGGCATTTACTATCAAAACGATACAGATTCGTATGCTGAGGGAATGAAGTTTTAAGATCTAGTTTGGGGACGATTTGAACCTTAGTTTCCTGTTTTTTAGGCATTTACTTTTTCGCACACATGGGTAGGTGTGTTGCTAAGCTTAACTATCATGATAACTTATCGAAGGCTTGACGCTCCGTAAGGTTTCACAATTTTCGTAACCGCTGTGTGTGTTACGCCATGAGGCCTTCCGTCATCTACAACTACTTATCAACGCAGTAGCATTCATCACTACGCTTTAAGGCTTAGATAAATCCGGTTCTTATTTGAGACACTTCCGGCATCGGGACAGCTGACGGCTTTGTGATCTTCGCTTAGCAATTTCCACTAACGATTTTGATCCCAATAAAATAAGGGTTGGGTCAAGATCAAGATTAATTATAACGTCCGGGTTAGCCTTGGGGTTGGCTTCAGGTTTCAAGTTGAATTAGGCTTTATGGCTGTTATGGTTAGGGTTAGTGTTAGGTTTGGTGTTATGGCAAGCTTAACTTTATAGTTAGGGTCGCTTTAAGGTCAACTTTGGGTTAAGAGCTTTGGGATTGGTATTTGATTTAGATTTAGGTTGGAGTTGGATTTGGACGCAGGGTAAGGGTTATCTTGAGGATTACTTTTGCGGTTAGTGTCATCGGATACTACCCTCTGCTCTTCTCGGCCCCAACGCGGCTTCCCTTCCAGGTGCTAAACTTAGTTTTATCCCGCTTCACCAACGCGAAACCTCCGTCAAGTAGCTTCACATTATCAGGAAATGGTCTGCCATTGGATTATAGTTCCTGCTTCTATCTGCTTACATCCGGTATTTCTGCGGAGATCACCAGCTCGAATCAGTTCCTTCACGCATTGTTTGCTATATTATGGGTCATGCAATTTTCGCGAAGCCGTCGGTTTATTGTGGGTGCCAGGCTTCCGTGCCTACATGAGCCAGGTCCTTTCAGTTGTCACGGAATTTCGTAAGTAATGGTATGGATACATACATCGCCCACATATTCGGGTTTGATTTATTTCTCAGTTGTCAGCTTTTTTCTACACGCAATGAGTATCTGTCATCCGGGGTGCAGTTAAATTCCGACGGCTCATTTAGTATAATTAAGTATATATATATATATATATATATATATATATATATATCAGCGAGGAGGGACGACAGAGAATGCGGGTAGATTGATACAGCACTGTTTCGGGCTTATTCTGCCTTCATTCAGCCAATCATAACCCTGACCACCAGCGGCTGGCACCAGAAACACAAACATGCGCACAGACGCACCTGACGCAGTCGGTCCACCACTGAGGCCTACCAGATGGGTCATAAGCACTTCATCGAACCGAAGTTCATCAGTGCCTAGGGAAGCAGTCAATTGTGGGTCGCCAACATCGCGCGGACAGCGTGCTGGAAAAAACAAAAGTGGCCTCCGGTGTTTGACTGGCTCATATCTGGACGACACTTAGCCTACATTTAGTTCAGCTTTGTGCTACTTATACCTCGATGGCTATTTAATTTGTCTTCGATCGCATATAAAATTCTCCCTTGTCGGTCTCGCTTTCCAGTGGTTACTGGACAAATACATTTGTGAGACCTGTGCTATAAAGTCGTCTGGAACACAAACGCTGCTTCCTGTTCTTTGCCCATCTGCGATCATGGCCGATCGGGTTTCACAGTTGGTTTCCGCGTTTCCCATTTCGTTTAAGTTAGCTGCCCGTCAATCTTTACGGTCTCCAATCTTATTTTCACACCTCCGTTAAACAAAAAAACCCTGTGACTTCCGTTGAGCGTAATGCCTTGTTTTTCATTTATGTTGTCCTTACACCAGTTAACAGTACGTACCGTTAGATGAGGTGGAGTTCGTTGTTCAGTGGTATGGCTCTCGGTTGAGATCGGGTGGCTTTTATTCGGTGGGTTTCCATACTCTGACGATTCCGCTGGTCAGATTAACTTACCTGGCTTCATATACCGCTGCTTCTAAGACATGCTGTTGTTATGAGACAGCCTGTGATGTTGACGGTGGTCGAGTGGACGCAGTTTTTACTTTCCAAAGTTTCGATTCACTTTCGGCTGCTGCAATGCGTACGTTAGTGTGAGCTTCACAGTCGTCATTTTCCATACCTTTTTGCATTCCATTTTCCTTGTAACTGGGTAGACTGCTGTTATATGGCTTGCGAACGTGCTCTAGCACTCCAAAAGCGCGTGTAGTTTAATACCGAACCACAGTCGTTATTGCACTTCGTCTGTGTGTGCTCATGTCGCCTTTCGGAAATAGACCAGTTATCCCGCAGATTACGCTTCAGGAGGCTCCAATACCTTTCTGTGTCATTTGAATGCGGCCGGTTGTCGGACCTACAAAATTTAAGAAGTGGTTCATCGATGCGGTGTCTTCCACTCTTATATTTCTGTTCTGAGCGAACACCAGTTTCAGTTCTTCCCCTGTAAAATAAGGCTTTATTTTGGGAAGTGTAGCTCATTCCAACTACCCAACATCAGCGTTTTCATCGGTCAAGACTTTATTTCTTGCTGCCTACGAGGCACTCATCCACCTGCACTTCTACTACGTATCCTCCCCGTTGCTTTACCTTATTTGAGGGAAAACTCAAACAGACATTGCAGTCGATGGCATACCAGCCTGGAGGGTCCTTTCGCTTGGTCGTACCACAGAGGCGCACTGCAATACCCGCATTTTCGATATAAACGGACGGCATACGTTTATGATTTTTCTATGCTTAGCCAGATACTTTGGAATATGGAATTCGTTCGAAAGGCATTTTTGCGTTTGCATATACGGTGCCTAGACACATACCAGTCTGCATGCTGCCTTAAGACATTTAGCAGCAGTTAAACATTCTTAAGCATTTATTTATGCCGATGAACTCAAATGTGTATATTCTTTCAAAAACTCTACGAGCCTTCATTTCCTGCAGCAAATCCATGCTGACTTGCTTGCTCTCTCAGCTTGGAGCTCAAAATGGCTAATGGAATTCTCTCCGTCTAAATGTCGCTATATGTGCTTTGGACCTGATAGGCTACCCCAACCAGTGGTCTTTCAAGGCATACCTATGACTGAATGTACCACCATCAAGGATTTAGGTTTAAGCTTCTCTAGTAATCTTTATCTCTCGCCGCACGCTGACAGAATTATTGCCAAAGCTGCCCAGATTTGTGGCCTCATTTCTTACAATTTCTATCTTCCTGAAATTAAATTAAGGCTCTATCGTATGTTTGTACTTCCCATTCTCGAGTATTGTTGCCCATTCTTTGGTTTGAGGAATGAAGCCAGTCGTTTAAAAACTGGAAATGTTCAAAGACGTTTTTCTAAAAAAACTTTTAGATAGGGAACATCCCAATATCTCCTACTCAGATAGATGCCAGCTAATTAACCTAAAATTTTTATGGGTTCGAAGACTGGAAGCGGGCTTCTGTCTCCTCTTTCGCATTAATCATAGTTCAAATTTTCCTCGGATTTCAACACTTACCCCTAGTAGTCGCCCATACAATCTTCGCAATTCGTCTCGAATTATACCTCCTCCAGCGTCCTCCACCTCTAAGCGCTCCCTTTTTTCGCTTCCAGGTATACTTTCCTCTGGAATAACCTTCCAATAAATATAAGATCTTCAGAAAACCTACACACCTTTAAGAGAAGGCTACGCCTTTATCTGAATACTGACTCGATCAAACTTTTATTTTCCTCATCCTTCCCAGACAACTTTTTCTATGACACTGAGAAAGGTCCACTGGGAATTTAGCATGCCGCCATTAAATTTCCGTATCTGTTCACGTTTCCTTCCTTTATGAGTAGTCTCGCTACCTAAGATCCCTCACCAGAAATGTTAATTATTCCAATTTTTCAGTTTATGCATCGTGCCCTCACAGAATGCGCACCATCGATGCTCTTGGCGAAACCTTCTGTATTCGCCATATACTAGTAGTCTGGTCGCATCTCCCTTACCCCATCCTCGGATGGACTCTGATGAATGTAACCGACCGCATCTGGCTTCTTGTCGTCTCGAGACTGGTTGTCATCGTGCCCTTACAGAATGCGCTCCATCGGAGATCTTGACAAAGCCTTCTATATTCGCCATATACTAGTAGTCTGGTCGCATCTCCCTTCCCCCATGTTCGGATGGACTCGGTTGAATGAAACCGACCGCATCTGGGTTCCTATCAGCTCGAGACTGGTTTCCAATTTCGCCACTTATTTATCTTATTCAAGGCCACATACAGGCCAGTCCTGACCGACCCGCCTACGTACCATTTTATGAAATCCGTTACACAATGCCATATACAGCTGACATTTATTTCGGCCATGTTGATGTCCGACTATATTCCATTCTATACCGCCACATGCAGGACAGTCCTCCCTGTATTTTTCTGATGCTATTTTTTGGAGGGTTTTTTTTCTCCCGTTAAATTAATACAACCATTTTTAAATTTTGCTGTGGAGTTTTTTTTCACCCCTCGTTTTTCATTTTGCTTAACCTACTTCTAATCTCAAAAACTATGTATTGCACTTTGTACAGATTTTGTCTACCTCGTCTAAAATTCGCATGTAAATTTATTTTTACTTGCTTTGATGGGACCCCGACGGGTCTTTAATAAAAATAATTGAATTGAATTGAAATGAAGTCCATTAAAGCGCCGCAACCACAGGTTAGATACCTTGGAAACAGTGGCTAAAATGGACAGCAGTTGATTAGGTCTGTCGAGTTAATAGTCTGTTGAAGATGTTGATATTTCAAAGGTAAAATATTCCTTCATGTTGTTGGAAATTATTCAGCTGGGATACAAAGGGGGAACAAGTACACAGACTTACCTATCATAAACTTTACTCATTACAGTATTTAGCTTGGTACAATGTGCACTTTGTATTACCTTAAATGATGTAAATATTAATTTTATTGCGAAGAGTAGAGACGCTTAAAAATTATTAATTATTGTCATTAACCTTCTTCTTTGCGTCGGCTAATTCAAGGTTTACATCAGTTTTATGAGTGTTCATAATAAGCCCCGTTTTACTTACGGTCTTAAGACATCATGTCAAAAGAATAAATCTTTAGCCCTTGAAAACCATACTCATATCCCAAAAAAGAGTTTTACACCAGTTATTCTGAAAATTCGGACGTCATCGGGATGTGTGAGCCAGGCGCCGACCGCCGCCACTGGCACAGTCGTAATTATATGTGCATAGTATCCCAGCAAATTGGTGTCTTGTCTGCATTTAAATGATTCCACATTTGTTTAACGGACCGACCCGTCAGGGAGTCTGTTCCATGCTCCGACAACTCTCTGCAAGAAGGTGTTCTGTTGGACGTCCGTATGAACGGAATTCCTATGCAGTTTAAAGGGATTACCCGGCCAATTTAAAGAAGTCACCAGTATACGGCAAACTCACGGCCACTGACAATACGGTGGGTTTAAATTACGTCACTACGGAATTGCCTGTGATTGAAAGAAGACAGATTAAGTTTAGCTAGTCTGGTTTCGTAGGTCAGATGCCCGGGATCCTTGACCAATTTCGTAGTCCTCGACTGCAATCGTTCTAGTTGTTGATAATCCTTCTTGAACCACGGGCGTCAGGCCTAGACGGCATACTCTATGTGAGACCGGACAAATACCCCTACAGGTTTTTCCGAACAACCCTTTATCGATCTGCACAAATCCTCGTCTCAGCGCAAATAATACCCATATCGCACGTCAAACTGCTCTTAGACACTGGGAGGATGGTTGAAGGGAGGAGGCCATTAGGACGCCGGGGTCTTTCTGCTCCTCAACGTTGGAAGGGGATTGTCCATCAATGACGTATCAAAGTGAATCACCATCTCTACTGGTCCTTCTAGCGCAGACTCTCAGGACCACATATTTGCCCACATTAAAATTTATTAGTCAACGAGTTGCTCAGCTGCTAAGTTGGTTGAGAGTCTCTTGGAGTGCATGCTTGTCTGCGTCAAAGCTGATGGCTCTCCATTGTTTAACATCGTCAGAAAACATGACGGTTCTGCAACCCAGGTCGTCGACGCAGTCGTTGATGTAAACAAGGAAGAACGATGGGTCTAGGACTGAGCCCCCGTGGACACCACTTAGAACGGGATTGGCGCTTGACTTCGAAGCATAAACGCACACGGTTTTTGATGTCCCTGTAGGAAAGTCCGTGATCCATGTCAGCAGCCCTCCGCCTATTCCGATCTCAGACGGTTTATAGACTATGTATTAGCATATGACGCTGTCGACGCCTTCTTTAAATTCGTGCAGATGATATTGACCCCATCATCCTCGTCAGTGCACGAGTCCACTGCTCTGTCGTGAGCAATAACCTGGAAATTGTAAGCGTTTCTCTCTGAAGTCGTGTTGAGGGTCCCAGATAATGTGACTATGCTCCAGGTATTTCATCTTTGCGTTCTTCGTTTAAGTTTCCATTATTTTACAGCAAAACCCTGTTAAGACTGAAAGGTCGATAATTGTTAGCACCAGTTAAATCCCTATCTTTGTATGTCAGGTAGATATTTGCTGTCCTCCCTTCCGATTTTAATCTCCCTAATTCGAAGGACAGGCGGAAGGTATGCGCTAGTGGGGTGGGGAGTTCGTTCGTAAATTCTCTCAAGCTCGGCCCCGACAACATCCGTTCTTAGAAATTCTGTAGCTCTCTTTTCGCGACAGATGCGGAGCACAGTATGGATTCATGCACTAGACCGGTGATTACAGCAGCATTGCTGACATTATGATTTTGAAATTTCGTTTTCCTAGTCAGTACCGAGACAAAGAACTAACCGTAGTGCTCGGTTTTCTCGCGGTTTTCAACGATTTCTACACCATATTTGTCCTTCGGTACTGTGTTTGGGCCTTTGTTTTTCAGTTGACAGTTAATATATTGCGAAGAAGGAGAAACGATCGCTGGAACAAGAGCCTTATCGGTGTGGCTTTTGGATTCTCACTCGATTTCATCATCAGAGACAGAGGAAAACCAATATGTGACTTTTGTAAACTTCACAACCAACATTAGAAAGTGCAAAAACACGGTGTTTTATGCGCGGGCATTTCATGGTTTTAAAAATCTCATTGCTAGAAATGTTTTAAGAACCGAATTATACGATTTCGTCGAGTTTAAAATTGAAATAAGACGTAATTTTCTGCCGAAAGAGTAAACAAATAAATATCTTTATGCGATTTCCCCATGAAGTATTATCTAATTTTTATGAACATCGAAAATCAATTAGAAAAAATCGGGCCACTTATGTAGTCGGCTTTTACAGAGTGTGGTTTCTACATGCGGCTGAAAAGAATTGCTTTCGAAAACCGGCATTTTGAGGTAACTGACTATTATAGAATTAGGCTGCACGATGATTGATTCTAAAACTCCACTTAAGTAATCTTTGATATTCGAAAGCGCATTTCAGAATTTCCGCTAATATTTCATGAGTTAGCACACATAATGTAGGTCTAGGCAATTGGCCGTTTGGCTCTCTCTAAAGCTCGTTGGTGTTTTAACATTCTGTGGACTAGGGGGGGGGCGAGTCTGAGGTTCACGGTGTTACAGCTGAAGAGAGTTGCCGCACCATAAACTGCCAAATATTTCCGATCTATTCTACTGATATTTAAATCTCCGGCAATAAGAATCCATTGTTGGCTATCTACCTCATTGTCGATATGGAGGAGCTACTCGTCAGCCGCACTTGGGAGGTTGGTGGTATGTAAACCGTCAGGAATTCTTTGTTTTGTGCTTTACTCTTCTTTTTCTTTACTAGACGAATTCGTTTTCAAGAGAGGAGAGTGTTGGCTAGTTCAACTGACGAAATTCCTGTCCTTATTTATATGACTAGCTCACTATCATGTTTCTTTTGGAGGTGTCGGCGAAACATCTGGTATCCCTTTATCGAAATCTCGGTATCCACGATGTCGGCTATGAGCCACATTTCCGTTATGGTAATGGCTTTAGAGTTTTGTTCTGAAGCTCGTGACATGAGTTTGTTGATTTTCGAAACAAGACTTGGAACATTAGTAAACAAAAACCTTAATTTAGCCTAAGTTACTCCAATACACAAGAGTCTGTCCATTTCGTAGGACTGAATGCAAAAGCTGATCGGAGCTGATAGAGACGGACTGTTGTCCACCGCGCCCAAGTTGTTAGGGTTATAGGCTTTCTCCAGCGAAATGACCTCCGGGCATGTAAAACTTCCCCGTTCAGTATTTTGGAATTCCTCTTCACAAGGTTGAGTCTCCTGAGGTATCCTCCCTTTAGCCCCTCTATATTCCTCTCTCCGCGTAGACAAAAAATCGCGCTGAACAACTGCTGCCTAGGCGTTTCGGCGTGCAAACTTCCTGCTCAGCAGAAGCTGCGCTTGTTTCTCCTTCTGGTAAAAAACGTTGAGTAATTTTTGTCAGTCTAAGACATCTTTTGAGTATGTTATTTAGCCCACCCTGAAAGCCTTTAATGCAGTGATTCTTTGTCTCTTTTTAGAGGGACTTTTGATATTAATAGAGTATTTCTTTGTCATAATGCATCTTGTCCTTCGGAGTGTCGAAGGCAGACACAAACGTGCCCTTTGTGACAACGTTTTTACCTGGATAAACTCGAGGACCTTGTGATTTTTTCGTGCGTGCAGAGAATTTATCCCGGGTATCCCGGTTATTGTCTGCCTCTGCCTTAGGAATGTTTGGTTCTGCAGAACTAGCGACGATTTCGCGTCTACTACGGTCTCTTGGCCATTCTCCATCTCATGCGACATGATTTTCGCTTGCAGTCTACCAAACTTTGCTCCCCCACTTAGCCGTCTGTCTTTTCGAGATGATCTGAGGCATATCTCGCTCCCTGAGATTCCGTCTGTTCGCACGTTTCTCATACCAGACACTGATTCTCATTCAAACCGAGCCCAGTAGACCCATCATTTTTCTTCTCCATGGTTGACACAGCTGAGGCAACCGTGTTTGCATGCGTCCTAATTTTCTTTACAACAGACTAAAAAGTTGAGACGACAACTGCGTGACCCATCCACTAGTTCCTTATCAGTTCATCTTAGAATCACAGAGATTTTTGAGATGGCCTCAAGGATGCGCCAAGCGCGCGACAGGCAAAGAGAATCAATTGCTCTCAGTGGTTCGAACCCTGGCAAATCCGTCGCTAACATCTTCCGTCATCGCTCCTCCTCTAAGCGCGGTCATGAACTTCCACCCATGCTAAATGATAACAAAGTCTTCCTCACCGATGACGCTGACAAGGCGGAGTTGTTTAGTGCTTTCTTTGCAAAATACCTTGCTACCGAGTCCGATCCGATCCCTTTCTTTCGATCACTTTCAGATAGGACACTAAGTACAACTGATGTCTCCTCAGATCTCATTAAGAAACACATAAGCCGTTTGAAATAATCACACTGCTCAGGAACGGACGGGATTCCGAATTCGATTATTAAACAAGCGTCCGACCTTCCATTATTGCTCAGTCATTTATTCTCTGTCTATATTTCAAAAGGATTCTTTCCTGAAACATGGAAAACGTCAATTATCATTCCCGTTTTCAAGTCAGGATCTCGGTCCGATGTTAATAACTATCGGGGCGTGCACAAGACGCCGTCTCTAGCAAAACTTCTTGAAAGGATTATTTTCAATGAAATTCTTTACTTCTGTCTAGCTAATCGGCTTCTGAGCTTTAGTCAGCATGGGTTTTTACCTGAACGATCCTGCGAAACATGTCATTTGGCTTTTCTTAATCTTATCACTTCTCTTCGTAATGAGCGGCAGTCAGTGGTTGTTATTTACTTTGATCTTAGCAAAGCCTTTGACAAGGTGCCCCATAGACGTCTTTTAGTAAAATTGGAAGCCCTCGGCATCCGGCCGCCTCTACTCGACTTCATTAAATCCTATCTGTCCAACCGATATCAGAAAGTCATGGTCGGTAATAGCTACTCGACACCTCACTCGATCCCGAGTGGCGTACTTCAAGGCACGGTTCTGGGTCCGCTACTCTTCCTTCTGTACATCAATGATATTTCGACTGAATTCGGAAATTCGCAAACTTTTACCTATGCCGATGACCTCAAGTGTGTTTAATCATACTCTAAGGACACCGCAAATGTTTGTGTTGAAAAAATTAATGCCGATTTACTACGCTTAAGCAGATGGGGTTCGACATGGCAGATGGAGTTTTCATCATCCAAGTGTAGTTTCATGTCTTTTAGTCCTACCAAACTTCCTGGTCCCATAATTTTTCAGAATAACACTCTCAGAATGCCTCACCATAAAGGACCTAGGTCTAAGTTATACAAATAAGCTTGCTTTATCACCTCATGCAGATAGAATCTCTGCCAAAGCCGCGCAGATATGTGAATTCATATCGCATAATTTTTTCCTTCCGGAAATGAAGCTAAGACTTTATCAAATGTTTGTTCTTCCAGTCCTCGAATACTGCTGTCCTTTCTTCGGTTTAATGAACGCCTGCGACCGTAATAAAATCGAAAATGTTCAGAGGGTTTTCACTCGGAAACTGTTTTCTCAAGCTTCGTCCAGTATTTCTTATACTCAGAGATGTGAGTTGGAGAACATTAAGCTTTTGTGGGTTAGAAGACTCGAAGCTGGCCTTTGCTTCCTTTTTCGCATCAACTCTAACTCGAGTCTTCCACTCATTGACAGTGTCACTCCGAGAGATCGGGCTTATGCCACGCGCAACTCCTGCATTGTGATTCCGCCGCCTCTTTGTACTACATCTAAGCGCTTCCTTTTCTTTGCTTCCAAATATGCCTTCCTTTGGAATAATCTTCCGCCTGAAATTAGATTATCGCCTAGGTTACTGATATTCAAGTCGAAATTACGCAACCATCTTACACCGGGAAGCATAAAGGCACTGTTAACGGTCTCATTCCCGAACACTCAGATTCTTGACTTCGAGAAGGGTCCTTCTGGAATTTAGTGGTAGATTAAGTGGTAACTCTTAATTATATCATTAGAAACCCCTGTTTTGAATTGGTTTCTAAATCCATCGCTATCCTTCCCCCCATAGCGACAATTTTCGCGGTTTTTTATGTCATCTCCCGCATTCCGACCTCATGCGGTCTGTCGACGCTCAGTGCAGAACACTCAGTATTCGCCGTGTAGTAGTAGTAGGATCCTGCTTAATTTTTGATATCCTTCCGGCTTATTAGACTTCGTACCCGTTTGGCGGGAGGTGGCTTGATAGCGAAATATACAAGGCTGCAGTCATTTAGCCCTTCGTGGTACTTGGGGACTTTCATTTCGACCAGGGCTTGAGTAAACTGCAAAATGGCTGGTTTGGATGTCTGATAGTCGTCATACGCGAGCGCATTTTGGAGGCTTACGACTTAAACATTCGACATGCGGATATGTGCAAAGGTCGCATGCTCAAGGCAGGACGGGTCACCACTTTTTGTGCAAAAAACAACAAAAACTACAGAACAATGAAAACAGGAATATCTCTACTCTAGGTAGAGGGTGCCACACTTATCTTAGTGAGAAGCACAGAGAAAAAGAATGGGTAAAGCCAAAAATATGAACCTTTGAACAGACTCACTAAAATTTTATTACCCACGTGTGTCACGTCACTGCAGGAAAGGAGTTTTCCGTTACTTCCGGGAAGTTCTAAGCTGATTTCTTCTATAAATGATTGTTGTGCGTATGAACCCACACCTGGCAAGACGCGCTTGAGGAGTAGAACTTAGAAGACTTCGAACTCCTCTTAAGGATGAGTTAGAAACAGAAACATGATCTGAAAACATCAAGCGACAAATAAGCTGAACACGCGTTAGCGTGCAGGTGTCGATGACGTCAGCGGTACTAGACACAGAGTAGGCAAATTACTGGGAATAAAGCCTGACTAAGACCGGCCTGAATACGTTTGTTAACCCGTCACTATACTCATCTTCTCGAAAGGGTATAATTATGTTAGCTATGACGTCTAAGTCCGTCTTCTGTCATAGTAATATGGCCTTGTCACCGGGGCCTGGTATGTAATGGACCAGAGAGTGCGTCAGTCTGAGGAACTAAAACTTACTTCATGAGCACGTCACCATCTAACTATTAACCTATAGGACACACCGAGTACATCATTCGCAAACGCCGAACTCTCAGGTCTTCTGTACTTGTTTTTACGAATCGTTACATTAAGTTCCAATAGCCAGCAATGTATTAATTAAAGTTTCCTCTGACGTTAAGTCGAGGAAATACCTTCCAAATGCCTCTTAAAGGTAAACTTAAAGCCGACATATTTGCGTGAAGCAGATACTTCAAATTGTATGGTTGTATTAGTGGACTAACCTACACGGGTAAAACCGAATGCGGAGACAGGGAATCA
>CACRXP010000488.1:0-24527 GCA_902702965.1 Spirometra erinaceieuropaei
GCTCCCACATATTGCTCCATCATCCATTTTTCTTTCTTGTTTTTGCTGGCAGCCCGGCGACCTCTGATTGTTGTTCATATGTGAGTTAAGATAATGAAGTTGCACTTTAGCCCATAAAAATGGGAACACTTCTCAAACACTAATGACGATCCTGGATTATGTCTCAGCATGACCATCCGAAGAAGAATCTACCAGCTGTGTGTTCAGGCTGTGACCATTTCCTTATTCTGTTTTTTATTCAGCACTCACCAAAATAATTTTCTCTTTTTTACTTGACCTTGGTACTTAGACCTTCTCTTAATGCCTCATCTGGACGTCAAATTAAACCTGTCCTTAATCAGATTTAACAATGCATAATGTATTCAGTGTTCACCTTCCTTCTTGACTTTTCATTGATCGAATCGACAATTTCTAAAGGCCACCATTATCTAACATATCCCTTATTTTGATTCCTAGAAAAGGTGATCGATGGAACGGTTTGTACCCTGAGCAAATCCTCTTCTGCACCCAATGTTTCATACTTCTTTTTATTTGATAGTCATGTGCGATGGCATTTGGAAAGGTCGGACGACTCGCTGATCTTATTTCGTAGAATGGTGCTATTTCTAAATTTTGTTCTAGTAGCTGCAAAGTCACTTTGTCGAATCTGATGCTATTTTTGTCGCGTCTGCTGCCGAAAGCCGACAAATAAACAACTGTCACGTCTCCCTGACTCGATGTTTAACGTGTCAAGATACCGACGTGCCGAAACTAAATCCATTTTAGCATCAAAAAGGCCATTCCGACTTTTCATGCTACACCTATTTTTATTTCGACTACATCACATGCCCTCTCACCATGTTTAACAAAGCATATTTTGCTAAGATTTTTGCTCGCCAATCTTTGTCGTCGCGAAGAAAAGCAAAATAATAGTGGATATTAGTGCCCTGCTTTTGTAAGTCTTTTAATTCAACGATCTCCGAGTCGCAAGACGTCTTGAAAATAAATCTGTCGTAGAGTGCTCTCCGTACAAGTGATATCGAATTTTTCAGTAGGACCTAGCGAAGAACACTCATCACCAGGAAAAGTAGGTGAACAGCTTGTGGCACTTTGATAACATCGCTGCATACGCTTACGAATGAAACCGCGCAGGTTATAGAAGCATTATGTAATTTTTCAGGCCTGTAGAGACCAGCTGAAGGTTAAAAAATGGTAAGCGTATGGTGGGTACCTCCCATAGTTTATCTTATAGCTCTACCTTTTGACCTACGCTTCAGCTATCAAAGCTGAGTTCAGTCCACGAGTGACTGAATTAACTATTATCTTCTTCCCCCAACAAAAATTACTTCAGCGAGCACATCGACAAGTCAGCCATCGCGAGAAATGGCGTTTTTCCTGTGCACGCACAGCTCTGTCCACGTGGACCAAGTTATCCCGTTAGCTGACAGCCTTCGAAGCCGCGGCTTTTAGCGCATCGTGGTAGATTCAAGCGCGTCAGGAACGCGCTGATGTGCTGTGTAAGTCGATCTTACTGCCTCTCCCACACACCAGTTAACCGTCCCATTCTGCCAATCAGCTGGTGGTGGGATTTGGCGCAATGGTCAATAGAGTTACGACACTCCGTTTGCGTGTGCGATACACGACCCGGCCAGGCATCAGGCTTCATCAGGGAATACGCCTCCCACTTGCACAAGAGATGCATGCTCTGTCCGTGTATCGGACGATGAGGAGCGAGTTTGTGTGAGATGTATGCATTCGTCGGTCGATGTGTGCCGATGGAGTTTCGATTGTGATGTTTTGCTGCATGATTTCATAGAAGTACATATGGTCGAGTAGGCCCATGCGATGACCGAATGTCTTTGGACAATGCGACAGGTAAGGTGGGTGCGGTGATGGTATGTTGGAGCTCCTGGTACTGGTTCATCAGTCTCAGTTGAAGAAATTCGCATGTAACTGACCAGTCCGACGCCTGATGTGCAATAGATATGCTATCTCATGAAATTTTAACCGAAATTCTAAAAGGAATCTTTGATTAGAAAAGATTATTCAAGTTTGGTCATAAGACTAACTATTAAGCAGCATAATCATGAGATATTTAAATTACGTCAGGGTGTCGACTTTTGATGGAGCTTCTCTTCGGCCGCTTGCGTAAACTACATGCTGCAAAAAATGACTGCTTGTGTAGTATGAATTTTTCTCCTTGATTTCCTATGTTCTTATAAAATTAATATAGTTTGTGGAAGACATGCGCAAAAATAGACTTTCTTTTTCATATTTGACAGAAAATTACGTCGGATTCAAGTTTTGTTTTAAAGAAGAATATTTTTGATTTATAAAGCTTCTAATTAGGAGATTTTCTAGGCCCGTGAAATGCATACTCATAAACCGTCGTTTCTGTCTACCTCCTTAGACCGTCTGCTGTCCTATATGAGATTTCTTAAAGAAGTTTGATTTTTTCATAAGAAAGATATGCAGTATGTAGGTTGGAAACCCTGAATACATGTGCAATGGGAGGTAAGGTTCAAAACAATTCGGAGATTGAAAAGATTTTTTTGAAACCGAAAGATACGCTTTCTTCAGGCATCCGAGTGGAAGAGAACGCAATTGGCCACCCAAATAACCAAAATGAAGAATATTCTTGCTCATGTTTACTATAAACATATTTGATTTTATCAGAGGATCGGAAATCAAGGGAAAAAATTCATACTACATTAGCAGTCATTTTTTGCAGCATGTTGTTTACGCAAGCGGCCAAAGAGAAGCCCTATCAAAAGTCGACACCCTGACGTAATTTAAATATCTCATGTTTATTCTGCTTAATTATTAGTTTTACGACCCTACGTAACTAATCTTTTCTAATCAAAGATTTATTTCAGCATTTCGGTAAACACTTCATGAGATATCATCTCCACTGTAAATTTACGGTAGAAGTGTACTTGGAATTTGGGGCCGTTGGTGGTGGCGATGTTCTTAGCAGTGGCAGCGCTGCTCGTGGTGGCAAAGTTTCGAGTGTACTGATTGATGTGCCGTATCGACACTGTGGTGAATCCCGCTGATTTGGGCGTACACGTGACCGAAAATATCCATGCTGCGTCTGAATGGCCTGAGTCGTTATAAAACGACGTCACGCCTTCTAATCCGTCGGTGCGAAGATTGACGGTCAAAACAGAAAACAAATCAAGTAATTCAGACTGAAGGTCTCGTCCTTGAGAGCAAAATCGACAGGGCCTCTGTCCGGTCTATTATGTCTTGTATTTCTACAAAGACGAAGCAAACAAGCCTCGAGAAAATGTGCCTGTGATACAGAGCACAGTAGCCCTGCACACACATTTTTTGGATCACACAAGGTCACGTAGGGGTTGATACACATTTGAGAACAATTTACCTCTGCTGAACAATCGCCTCAGGTCGTAATTAAGACACAAAAATTCGCACAAAACTATCCACAACCGGCGAAATTAACATCCCGTCAAGTCAGGTCGTAATTACTGACACTGCAAAGACTACAAGACGTACCCGCTCGAATCTCCAGTCGTTGGTGCAAAAAATAGGGGGACCATGTGACAAAAATAGTGGTAATTCTGGCTACCATATTTACTGTGATCTTCCTTGGTTATTGTCGAAAATATATTTTAAACTTAATTATTTGAGAGGCCGGACCGGTAAGGAAGTGTTCGCAGCAGTTTTCTGTGGCCTCAGTTTTCTTCCTAGCGTCCTAATTTAGACTTCCATATTGTTAAGTCTGACATAAACTCACAGAGTTACTTTATCTATTTGCTTCAGCGTGATCTCCTGAGTCTTGTTTGGCCCTTTCACGTTGAATTTCAGTCAAAAGTGCAAATATTGTCTACATATTCGAACTTTTTTAAATCTTTCACAGTCCGACGAATTGGGCAATCTGCGCTCTAAAAGGTCGCTCATGAAGACCACGATGGAAATTGCAATACCACAAAGGGACCATTTTATGTCAAATGGCTCTGTAAATCAAGGGTCGGCGAATGCAACTGGGAAAAACAAAATTAATAGTCATTAGGTAGCTAAATGTAGACCGGACAGTTAAAATGTTCGGTAGGACCGACTTATATAGTTCACCTAAACAGGATATGGGAACAGGAACCGCCTGCAATACGGGCGGCTTTGAACCAACTTTCGGTGAAAGTTGGGTTAGGTTTAAAGTTAGAGTTAGGCTAGGGGTTTGGTTTAAGACTAGACTTAGAGTCAACGATAAGGTAACTCAGGATCAAGTTTAAGGTTCAGGTTAGAGCTAGTGTTAACTGCAGAGTTAAGCATCCGGGGTAGTGTTAGGGTTAGTGTAACGGGTCAGTTTTGTATTGGGGTTATTGTTGCGGCTAGGCCAGAGGAATATTTTTTCTTTTCTGGAATTATGCATGGGTCAATCTTTATTAATAGAGCAGGACGTTTTTCCCATGTCCTGTTCAAGGACTCATATAAGTCCGTCCATCCAAGTACTCCAGCTAATAATGCATTATATGACCACTATACCCCAATTGATGCGATCTGTGCCAAACTATGGTGGATTTTTGCACTGTACATATGTACCGCAAACAAGCTGAACACGGGCAAGAGGTGTACGAAGAGTGTGTATCGCGATGCATCTTAGGTCCAATTTTATCGTTTAGCTACTGTCGCGTGCCGCCTACGCTATGTCTGAAAAATCTAAGCAATCTTAAAAACAAAATGCAGTGTGGTATGGGTTGCAACTTTAATATGCATAGATATCCGAGGTCCAGATATCTTGTCGTGTTCATATTCCCTTTACCAAGACGCCTAAGAAGAAAGAAAGGGTTCATGGACCAAACTGTATTCCTCGACTGATACACTGAACTGAACTATCCACCTGCATTCCACCTACCAGATGCCCCGCCCAAGGCTCTGATCGGTTCGCACAGGGCCAAAAAGGACGGCGACCGTGCACAGCTAAGAGCCCACCATGACGGCGAGGCGTCGAATACCGCTTCACCGACGCGCCCTTGAGACTGAAAGCAGCTCGCACGAACAGCAGTGATTGATCAGCCTGCCGGCAGACACGCTGACCTAGCCACAACTACGCCGGCCGCAAGAGAGGCGAAGGGCAACCTTTTGTGAGTCAAGCACGGCTATATTACGGGGCGGACGTCAAGACTAAATAAGTCAAGACCAGCAGGAATGGGAACCGCACTATTTTGAAGACAGAAACCAGGAATTTTTCGAAACGTCAGTATGAAAAAGAGTTGGTCCATGAACCCATCCTTTCTTCTTCGTCTTTTTGGGGCGATAACTAACGCGACAAAGTTGCTGAATATACCATGGAGTTCGCCGTACGCAGTGCCACATCAATCCTAAAACTCAGAGACACTTTAGCGTTCAAACGTTCGACCAAATCTAGGAAGTATTTTTTAAAAAGATCTGGAGCTTTCGTTTTCGCTATTGATCTTACTTTACACAAAATAATTTCTACGCAGTACTTAAGCAGAGCAAAAGTAACCGTATGAAATGAGACTCATTTGCATTGACATACATCTAACAGTATTTCAGGTGATTTTGACGCTTTAACGCAGCGTTAATTGTTAGTCTTGAGGAACTTCGTAACAATTATATTGATTTTTTCATCTTTGCTTTTCCTCATTTTAAATTGCGCCTGGCTTATACATGACAACCGCCAGTACAGTTGTGTTGTACAAGTAATGCGGAAAAATATAAGAGTGCGAAATTTATAATAGTCTTAGCATTTCTCTCATCTCTCATCCGGGTTAAGAGTCAGGCTAAAAATAGATGTTCGGATCATTGGTCGTTCCTGTCGCGTAATTAATGAACACGTGAATGGTCGATGTAAAAGGCGAGCTAAAAAAACAGTCGTCACTGACATTTGAAAGATAATGTTGCAGTCTTTAAAGTCCTGTTTTCGAAAATCACATAAACCGAAAAGGGTATACTTTTGAAACAGAAAATTTAACTTTTTGTTAATCAGGCTTCCTGAAGTGAGTTCCTTATTTGGGAGATCGACAGAACTACTTTTTGATGTTTAATGCGGAAGTAGTTTAAGTTTAGCAAGATTCAATTTAGTGTGATAGAAGAAATTAGTGCGTGTAGTGGAGCTCCCGTTCCAACCCATTAGAGACTAATGACCTAAATGACTGCCACAGCTTACTTTCAAATATCACGAACTTTTAGCAAAAGGCTAGAAATCCTCTTGTGGGATAACTTTTAACGCTAACTTCACAGAACGGGGTTTTTCTTGTTTTGTTGCATAATACAACATAGAGGGATGCATCATGAAATACAAAACATCTGCGAGGCCTTAGTGCTTCCAAACAATTAGTAACAGAGGCAGAGTAAAACCGGCACCTGCTAAATGAACCTGTTCTGCCGCCGCTAATTTGTACCTGTCACAGTACCCTGACAAAATCGATGAGCGTGCTCCGGGTGATATTAATGACATTAATACAATTCGTCGATCTACCTAGATGTATTATTCAAAACTAAGCAAATGATTGACTACAGAAATTAATGGAGAGGTACTGCAATCCTAGCCCATGATTCCGATATCGACCAACTGTTGTTTGACCTTCATAGATGCTCCACTTGTACCTTACCGACACAAGAGAGGTGACGACGGCAGGTAGGCTTGGCACAACTTGTGCGGAGACATGGGTGCCAGTGTTGTCAGTGTGCAAACTGACAGTGGTAGCACGCGGGAGCTGGTTATTGTCCTTCACCTTTGCCTTTTGCAGTGGGACATTGTGTAAACTAACCGCAAAAATTCGGTAAATTTTTTGCAGACGTTTTACCAGTTTATCTGGTAAATGCTGCATGAAGGAAGCATGTATAATAAGCTTTTCCACTGAACCCAGCTGCACATCTGAACAATTTTGTATAGTTACAGACTGCATTGCGGTCAGTGTACACCACCAAAATGCCAACATTCGTGGCCGGTCAACACGCTAGTAGTACACCTCCTGCTTGTCAGTAATAAGAGGTTTCACTTTATGCGACATATACTTCATAACCAATAAATCAGGTTGTAACAGCGGTTCGTTCTAATTGTTTAACTAACTTAATTCCTTTTTTCTGATCAAACATTAGGATCTTTTGCGGACGGGGCACCACTAAACTCATTAGAAGATAGACTGATTTTAAAGAAACACTCTAGGACATAAAACTTAAATTAAACAAACTCCCTTTCCAGTCTGACGCCTTTCCTCCAGGTTCTACAGCGTTAATTTCCAAAATTGCTGCTGACTACCGTCCGCGTTCGAGACGAATAAAAAGCACAGTAAACATACTTTGGTTATTAGTTTCCAAAACGTGGTCAGGTCACTGCGACAGCATGATATAATCAGAACATTCACAGTATTAATGGCTTGACCGAAAGAATATTCAGGGCTTGGATTTATCGCCTCAGTAATCAGGAGTGTAGTTTATAGGATGAGAAGGGTCCAAAAGGTCAGTCCGGATAAACATTGTATTTTTTTTAAAACTAGTCCTTTTCTTCAACGAATACGGATGGGCTTTGGCGTATAATATTAATCATTTAACCACCGTACGTGAATTAAAAGGGGCTGAAAATTGTCATATCTTAGAAACATGTCTCTGAAGAAACTGTGTAAGAAAAAAACGCATACAAGGTGCCAAGTTTACTTGGTATTTGCTTACCTAGCCTGATTAGGAAGAGAGAGGCTACTGAAGGGGTCAATGTAATTCTCTACCATAACGCCAAGCATAGTCAGCAGATAAGTCGTGAGGACAGACCTACCCAAAAAATAATAGGAGGCCTTCATCCTTAGATGATTACTGTACGTGTAAGATTGGATTTTTAAGAAATGATTTATTTTGAACTGCTGTAGGAAAACCCTTCAGCAAAACTTGTTTGCATTGTCCGAAAATTTGCTTGTTAAAGCAGCACTAAGCCAAAACGCGTACCTTTAATACAGGGGAAGGAAGTCATCCTCAATTACACAATGCCTGTCCCATCATTCAAAAGTCACCAAGAGTCTTCTGGAGGAATTTAATTAAGACAAATGTCTAATCTACCTTATTCCTCGAATCCTGCCTTCCTGGAATAATATTTGGTTGGATGATTACATAACACGTTTGGTGTACTATGACTGACAGGTTCTAAACGAATCGGTTTCAAGTTTCTTCTCAGAAGTTAGGGAAGTTTGTAAATAGGTGGTCGGCGAATTCATAAATGATGCCCGAGAAATCTGTAGAAGGTAAAGACTTGAGGAAATATATCTATATGCATTATTCTCGTTATTGTCATCAAATACAACAAGAACGCAGAGCATTTTCGTTCCCGGCTTATTCTTTCGAGTTGAAAGTGATGTGCTTAAGTAAACTGCTTAAGACGTCGTCCAGTCCATTGACCAGGAATTGTAAGGTAGGATGAGGTAGAAATAATCGTTGCTGATTTATGTGCTATCATCTGTTCTTCATGTTTCAACCTGGCTATCTAACCATCTAAGGAAAGTTTTGTTTTGAGTATTACCGTGCCTTGGGCCATTTCGGTTCCAAAATGCACTACTTGAGTCCAAATGGAAGTGGTCTTCGCCGAAAAAGCTTGACGTTCGGTGATTGCTCTCATGCATTTTATCCCGTCTACGGAAGCGCCTCCCAGTAATTCCATGATCCTCCAGAGACGGTTAGTAAATTGTTCCAGGCGCCTATTCTGTCTAAAAACAGTTGGCTTTCTTGGTAAAGTGCTTTGCTATTTTGTCTTAATTTTCGAGAACCCACTGCGATTGTGGGAAGCTAACTGAAGTTCTATACGAAGGTTCTATACGGGGTTTTTATTTTAAGAAACACTAAACTGACGTAGTATGTCGTATGCTTCGCCTAAACTCTCCTTTAATTTTACAGGTCAGGCCGGTCAAGAACTAGAAAAACGCGTACATCCATACTGGCAACACGATAGGACTGACAATTATCATATGTTTCTATTCGCGCTCTCGAGGGCGGATACTTGTTCGGGTTGAGGATTATTGAGATTAAACACAGGTCAGAAATAACTAACTCCCTCTATGCATAAAGGGCAGTGATAGAATTATTATGCGATGGACTGGTTTGGGTTAGCCAGGTGCTAAAATGTCAAACATGATTAAATAACCACTCCGTTAAGTCGTGTGTATCACCCTCCACCCTCATTATCCCACTCGTCCGGTCTACTTTATCGTTTACGCTGCCATGCCCTATATCCTTTGCTGAATCGGTCTTAAGTAATTTACACAAAGTTAGTGCGTGATCCCAGTAGGTAGTGACTGAACTTTGTATCTCTTTTGTGGTTAATAATTTACCGCAAAATTTTAACTACTATATGGAGCCAAAATAATAGTTTTGTTTAACGTCCAATATTCTTTAGAACTGTTGTTTTACTAATGTTGTCAAGATTGTTGCTGTCCTGGTGATGCAGTTGAGAATTTATTATTTTACTCACCTGCGACCTGGAATTGAACTCATGACCCCTTGTCTCAAAAATGGTCAACGGTTTCCTAATCCTAACTTTCAAGTGGACAAAAAATAGTCAAATAAAATATAGTTTGAATTTACATGCAGTAACTTTGAAGGATGCTTAAAATAGTCTGTGGAGTATTCACTGTTATTGTAAAGAATTTATCATTCTAGTCCTCTAACTTATATACACTATCTGTTGCCGTCCGTAGTGTGCTCGGATGTTTCACAAAATGTAAATACCCACTGGACTGACAACACATTTTGAATGTAAACACTGCCACTAAAAGTTAAGAAACACATCGTTATGAAGTGGCCGTATTCTTAACTAGGCTAAAAGGTAGTTTTTGCACCACAATCAATAGAGTAATATCTGCTGTTCGCAACATTTTCGTTTGCAATAGATGACGTGCATCATGTAACGGGCATTTATTCCCGAATAACCTTTAACCACTCGGAAACAAGTTCAAGTGTGTTAGCCCAAAATTTCAACTAGTAATAAGGGTCAGTCAGTTAGGTGGAGTTACTTTTGTCAATTTCAAATTATTTGAGAAGTTGTTATCCACGACACGGAATATTTTACTGGATTCCGCCGGTAAGTAGGTTTCTGAAATGACAGTTTAAGGGTTACTCATCGAGAAGCCATTCAATGACTAACACATTGGGACACAATCGAAAGATAAAATCATGAACCCAAAAGTTGCCCCGTGTCAAATGGATCCTTCATCTACGAAAATGCTGTTGGTTTTTTACAACGTTGAAACCCGTTTTGTTTCGGGTTGTTCTTCGAATGTCAATTAATTCTTAACGGTTTTCAGTGTTCCCAATCCAATGTACAAAATGTAGGTTTTGTGATTTGCGCCTGTCTAGATTCTCATAAGACTAGTGTCTTAGAAATAATTATCAAGGTTTTCAATTCAGTGATGATTTGGTTTACGAATATTGCAGTTTGGGTCATATTTGCAAATCCACCAAACGTTAAGTGCCATTGCCAACGGGAACCAGTGTCTAGGAGCAGGCATGAGATAAATATATTCACAGTCAATCGTAAATTATTCCTTAATATGTTGCCTCTTTAAAAAAGCGCCTTAATACGTTATTTCACTTATAAACGTTCATGTATCTTATCTAATATTCTGCCCGAGCCGCGTCTGAGTTGAATATTAGCAGATGTAGGCGGCAAATGAACGCCCGTTGATTGGCTCTTTCGAAAATCTATATAGAATACTTACCTACGCCAGAAAAATAAAAGCGTGTTTTACAGTCTTGGAACATACAATCCAGCTCTTATAAATCTGAATTTCAATATAGTGATGAATTTATTTTTTCAGAAGTTGGCATGCTTATTTATATCCTGTTTTAACTAATGTTTGCTGAACAAAAGCCTAATCTTCAGTTAGTCAAAACAATATTTCGGCAAATCTTTCCTGTTTACGTTAGTTTTATAGAACAGCGCATATTGTCTAACGGGTGTGAGCTGATACAGACATTAACACTGAAAACTTCCCAGGCTTGCCTCAAATTTTTGGATTTCTTTTTTGATAAAAATGCTTCAATTATATTATCTGTGATAAGAGAAAGTTTTCTGAAATGCACCACGCGAAGAAGTAAAATACACAACGTTTGCCTTGCCCTGAAATTATCGTCTTGTTTTTCCGGCGATAGGTTTCATGTTTCACCACCTATTCCACTGATACCCACAATGGCTATTCTGCAAAAATTCGTACAGTGTTATAGCGCCTAGCTTACCAATTCTAGACCGGAATTTGTGCGGGTATGTGATGATGCTTAAGTCGTTTATCAAAGTATTTGAGCCAACAATGTCATATGTCGTGTGACGTTGCGGCAGCGCGTATGAAAAGTCCATTAAAGGCGTCTCTGTGTGCTATCTAGGAAAAATCGCTACGCTTTACCAGATATCCCTTTCCAACAGTTATATGCTGTTTCCATATAATTAGTGTGCTGTCGATGTTTAGGACGGCAGACCAACACTTTAGCATCGCCTCGAATCAACAAAAATGATTGTTTTCACGGATACGTGAGTCTACAATTTCCTATGGAAAAACGTTGCGCATACAGTGTAGCTGCCCTTCTTTAAGTGGATTTAGAAATATTTGACAGTGCTGCTCCATTTGTATCTTTTTCCTCCAAAAGGTCGCGGTTCCTTGTTTTTGAGCCATTTTTAAATCGTCGCGGCACCTACTTTTCAGGATATAGGAGTTTGGGATAACGCTCCCTAGTTATTATAAAGCTAATCGTATACAGCGGTCTCGCCCACGCACTTGGCAAAACGCATTTGGGTGGTCTATTTTTAGATAACCTAGCAGCCGAACGACGCACCGTCTACGTATCTGAGCGTTTAGTTTTAAAACAGCATGTGGACGCCAGGGCAAAACACGCCCATTGCTAGAGTACCGGAAGGCATAAGGACAGATTTATCGACTTTTTCTGTCCCTCTAAGATCTGATTACGCACAAACTGTGTGCAAACTGGAAAAATATATTGAAAGTTAGTTTAAAAGACTGTCTTTAAGAAGCCTTGTTGTTCGAAAACGTAAAATTTTATTACTGTTTCACCAAAGCACCTCTTAACGTTAAACATTACGTTAAACAGCATGATGTTTGAGTACAAATGAAAGATGGACATGACCATACGACATGTGGCCTATCTCATGAAACCTAATGACTTAAACTGATATGAGAATTTTCAAACGTCTTAAAAGTCGCGCAATTTGCTCGCTCCTCCTCTTTCCTCGAGTAACTAACCTTTTCTTGAACAAAAAATATGTCCACGTACTTTTTATCATGCAAAATGTTCGTAAATCTGAATGTAAATAGACGTTGCGATATACTTGAGCAATGTCCTATGCTAATGCCAGTCGTAAACCTCGGTTACCCATCTGAGTGTGTTCTTTCTTTGAGAGTAGAGTAACTTATTCTCAAACGTTTTACTAAACAGAGTTTTTCCCAATTGAAAATTGAGTCTTGACCTATGCTTACAGTGGGAATCAATTCGCTAACACCGGTTATTTTAAGAGGCTCGGACGTTCTATCGGTTTTTGAAAGTCAGATTAGCTTATTTGTGCGATTTCGTGCCCTAAAGTGCTGCAATAACGCACACAGTCAATCATTCGTTTAAATGGGCTGAAATTGTTTTGCGTTATGGAAAATTATATCGGTTGTCAAAGAACGGACTACCACTGAACAGTCGTCTTCAAATTTGAGCATACGGGACATTACTTTTTATGCGGTCTAGCCTCTCTTCATACGTAATTTAGAAATGTAGTGAGCAAAGCACTAACAGTTTCAGCAGCATATGAGTATTTATATGGTCAGTCCGCAGTGCATTCATAATCGCATAATACAGTCTGGAGGTAAGCAAAGGTGGCGAAAATGGACGCAATACAAAGAAAATAGGCGCGTTCTAAAGTTTGCGGCAGAGGAATATCAGCAGAGTTTAGCAAAGTGAGGGAAACGGCCAAAGGCGTCATGTTTTTTCTCGGCAACACCATACAAAAACACAAGACACACAGAAATCCGTCAGTGGAGCGCCATATTAAAGCACTCCATAAAAAGGTCACTTAGTAGAGAACGTTTTCTAATTGGTCGAAGTCATATGCGTTGCTGATGTTTGTTGTGGACGTTTATTTTATTCGACGATGATGCTTCTTGCATGGGTGAGCCTTCAAATGTGACCTAAACGACCTATATGAAAAAGAACGCATTAAGCCTTGTTGCTTGGACAAATGTCTTGAAGAGGCATCTTACTTTTATCTTTTAACAAAAACATAATATAAACTATGTTTTTATGGGCAATCGATCGGGAAATCTGAAAACATGCCGTATTGAGCGATATTTCAAGGCCGATCCGGAACTCAACGTAATCCAGAATCAAGGAAAAGTACAAATTAATTTCACAGCACACTTACGATTACGTCTCTCAATTTTATTTAAACTTAAAAAGTCAAGTTCGGCAAACGTACGCTTTCGATTATTCATCATCAGGCCTGCACAGTAATATAAGGAGGGCAAAATGGCAAAAGTTAAACAGCCAACAAAAGTCAGTATGTGGGCGAGGGCTGATGGGCGTTCAGAGGTCAAAGGTCAGATTCTAGTTCAGTCAGGGACCTAGGGAGGGGGAGGGGGGAGGTGTCTGGCGATTAGCTGTCCCTGTTTTATCATCGTAACGAGACGTGGCGGGTTTAAGCACATGTGCTGGGCTTACTATTTCCCAGCGCTTGTACAAACGCTGAATGGGAACACAAGGTTAGGTTAGCTAACCGGATAGCCACCGCCTCTGCCGTCGCAAGTATTCGCTGACGCAGGAACTTGCAGTGTCTCGCCAGCACTTTATAGATTACTCGGAAGGCTTGGTTGACGCCTACCCAGTGGCCGCTGCCAACCAAATGAACCACAACTGCGCTCGAGATGGACTTTTCCTACCTTGATTTAACCAGGTAGGATGGCGTTCATACATCCTCTTGGATAGACGCCTAGTTGTTCAACCAATATAACCTGCTCCCCAAAGGAGAAAGTGGAGGCATAGATGCACACTGAAGAGGCAGTCCATCCTTGCCTTCAAGACGAAAAAGCGGAGGGTTTGTGAAAACCAGTCTTATCTTCGTGGCTAGGTATGTGCGCAAGATAGCAACATTTAAGCGACAATGTAGGAGTTCGCTCGCCGGATCTCATCGAGATGGCAGTGTGAGAAATAACTTTCTCTTCTCAGCCCTCAACGCATCAGATTTTTGACGGCGTTATTCCATATATTTGTTGATAGATTACTATGAAAATCCTGGTTGGGCAGTCGGCTTTCTGTTTCAGATTTGGTGGATTCCAGATTATGTAGTAGGTTAGGCGGGTAACTTGACACAAATATGATTAGAATGACGTTTCCCAGTGGGTTCTCGTAGCTCAGGTGGTTGGAGCGTTGGCTGTACTAATGCCTCCCCTTGCTGTCGTGGGTTCAAACCCCGCCGAGGCGCCGAGGTTTTTACAGCTTGGTCAAAAAGGCATATTTCAAAATTACAAATCGGAACATTTTTTAGAAAACCAGGAAGCCAAGAACTGATCTTCGGCCAGTCTCTAGTATAGTGGACATTGTGTTGAGCAGTTGGACGGTGTTTAAACAGACCTCGACATCACATTTTGCTTAGTAGCCCTTCATTGTGTGTGCAACGTATCTCTACGGCAGCCCAAACAACGAAGTGTCATTTCAGTTTGAGACGATATTTATTAGTGTTGGACGGCTAAATGAGGCAAATAACTTTAACATTTATGGTTCACTCGTATAAGGGGTCTTTAGGCATAACTTGTCCTGCTTTACAGTGGCGTATGATAAAAGCCTAACTAGGTCGTCCGTCTGGTTTTTTGTTTTCATTTAACATGAACTGCAACGTAAGGCCGTCTCATGAGCTAAAACACATTTTCCGTAACATGCAGATTTTACAGAAAGTTTGCTATCTCATGAATTGTTGATTGAAATTCCCAAATGTGCTTTCGTTCCGAAAAGATCACTTAAGTAATGTTGTAATATTACTGCTCCTGCAGCAAAACCTCGAGGTGTAGCGGTCATATCAAGATACCAGCTTCCGAATGAGCTTCTTGTGGCTGACTGCCTAAACCATTATCTGTAAAAATCACCGCTAAATTAGCATAAATTTTCCCTGTTGATCTCTGAAAATCATATCATTTCAGGCTCATTTTGTTGAAAACATGCATAGAGATATTTAGTCCTATGACCGCCGAGCAGAGAAATACATTCTCTTCAAATTTTATGCCTGAAGGAAGGGTTTAATTAAATTTTAAAAACATTTTTGATTCCTGAATAATTTCGAACTTCAACGGGCGTTACAATTGCATTCAGTGTATGCAGGGTACGAGCTGTGTATTTGCTGTGTCGGGAAAATCATATGTTTCTACAGGTTAATGAGAAGATACCTTATGGCATTCATAAATTTCTGCAGTGAATTTGGACTGCATTGCACACTTTGCGAACACCATTAATAAATGGAGACATGCCGTCTCAGAAATTCTCGTAATTATAACCGGAAAATGTTATTTTATTGAAGTACAAAATCCAAAGAAAACGTAGTTGGCCACTACATGAGTAAAAGAACAAATATATTTGTGCATGTTTCCCATAAAATATATTCAAATGTATGGGGGTATCGAGAACTAAGGATAAAATCTATATTACTTAAATGGCCATTTTTATTGTGCGAAGGTTATGCAGGCAGACGGGAAGAAGCCCGTTCAAAGTCCGGAATTCTGATATGACTGAAATATCTTGGTACGGTAATTAGTACTACAACACTTTCTACGTAATATTCTTGAGTCGGAAATGCATTAAAGAATTCCGGTCAACATTTCATCCCCTGTCTGTGTAAAGCTGAATTGTGTGCAAAAACATTTGAAAGTGCGCTCTATGCAAACAAATCTACCACATGCCCAACAATAATTTAAAACTTCAAAATAATTAATTAACATCATAAAACGAGTCTGCGAAAAACTCCAAAAAGAAAAACAGGATCACTTTCAGTTATAAAGGTGGCCTGATAAAAGGGCTGATGGACCAACATATTCTCTCTTCGCTGAACATATAATTAGTTCGTGACGACATGATCTAACAACATAAAACCCAAGGCTCCTATCCGAGACCAAAATAATTAATGGTATATAAGTCAAACGTGATAATGAACAAAAACGGTCAGGACGGCATCGTTCAATTATTAAGCTAGATGTTTTGCATTTTATTTTTAAAATGGAATATCTTTCTGGTTCCAGAATCCCTGATAGCTTTCAGCTTGATCAAACATACGACTGCAGCGCTATCCCAGAGAGAAGAACATACTTCCACTTTGATGAGCCGCATATAAGTATCAATGG
Source organism: Spirometra erinaceieuropaei (assembly GCA_902702965.1). NCBI lineage: Eukaryota > Metazoa > Platyhelminthes > Cestoda > Diphyllobothriidea > Diphyllobothriidae > Spirometra > Spirometra erinaceieuropaei. The sequence goes on from CACRXP010000488.1 coordinate 16,314, forward strand.
GTTTGCTCTAGAATTCTTAATTGTCCGCGATGATTTTTGAATGCACACAGCATGACCGCGAAAAGTATAAACACTCAAAAAGAATGAGAGCTAAATTCCGGGAGCCTTATATCATAAACTCCTTTTTAATTGTTGGCCGAGACAGGGTTCAATGTATAGGGGTCAGCATAAAGGGAACCTTCCAGACAGTGGATAAAAGGAACGACGACTTTGCCAACCAATGTGGTAACGAAACGGGAAAGATGATGGAGAAGGAGAAGATCGGCATGCACAAGTACTAAAAGGCAATAATAACTACTAGGCAAAACCCTAATTAAATTATTTACTTTGTCAGCGGAAGCGCTCTGCTACACTCCCATAGGCAAGGAGGACAGTGTCCATTGATTGCATGGACTCCTTAGGGCAAACAAGTATTTAAAACCATTCACTGAAAAGCTAAATGACCCGAACAAGCCAAAATTACGGAATCAGCCAATCCCTGTTTTGGGAATTCCCAAGAACATAACTTTGACCACATAGGACGACCAGAGGAGTGAATGAAAACGCTGTGCTCTCCAAAGACCTCGCCTTCAACCACGAGACGTCATTCGTTAATTATCGGTTTTGTTGCAACTGAGAATGAGTAAGCATATAAACCAAATCGATGGACACAACAGCATTAACCCCAGATTGCTCTCCCGAGGTTGGACTCTAAGTCATAAGTAAGGATTCACGTTGTTGGAACTGGCTTATCTTTAGTAACGACATGATTGACATGGCGAACCGGCTTGGAAACCATGCGAAAACGCGGGTCTAAGAAGCGTGCCTGTCAACCGACGCTTTCATCAATCATCACAGTGACGTGCCGGCGACATACAACGCTCTACTTTATTAAGAGTAATTATAAAGTAGCCGGTTTGGATTGTTAACTGTGACCACAGACAAAGGAAGTAGAAGTAGCATACTGTTCACTGCCGATACTGAAGATTTATGTCCTAGGCCACTGCGTACGCGATCGAAGCCTCTTGTACTCAAAGCTTTGAATGGAATAATTTGACCTTTGAGGATGCGTAGCAGATTTCGCCGGTTCAAACACTATATTGCATATGTGTCTTCTTCTTAATGCCCTCTTCTCACAATTAAAAACATTCGCACTGCTTACTTAATACGACATACATTATGCGATGGTTAATTGGTCAGAATCACTACAAATTTATTGACAATGGTCACGAGGAATAGCGAACCAACAGTGCAAACATTTTTTCTCTGTGAGGACGTTGTTTCATACAGTCTGTCAGAATGAAGACTTCTAGTTATGCAGATACTGAAGATTCGGCTTGTACCCAAACTTTGAACATTTTCCAATAATCTATTGAAAAAGCTCATCTGGCTGGGGATTTCCACTCTGGCAAGGAGTTCGTACTTGACATTTTAAAATGTGAAAGCTTGCATCTTTTCTGCCCATTATTTCCATATGCTTGGAGTGAGCGCACCGACAACTCATGTTGCCGAACCAATTCCTAAAAGCTTAAACACCAGTGATGACTAAATTCTGGTGCCACACCTCTTAGCACCGTACCCAGTAGACTACTGTATTGTGTTAAACAATGAATCCAATAAAAAACATAAACGAGTTTTTTTGCAAAAGGCACAGAAGTGTAGACTGTTGCGCCTTATTGCTATTCGTTGAGGACTACAATTAACATAACTGTCCCTTATTGTTACACTTCAATTCAGGTAACGCCGACATGTGAGTTGTAGTTCTTAGATATTAGTAGTTTTGTTTTTATATGTAAATGATCCACTGAAGATGCCTTTTATATAAATAAGGATCAGAAGAGACAGTGGCGAGCGAACTTTCCTTTCGGTAACTCCTCGTCAGGCCAATCAAACAATTTCTGCTAAGTGTACAATTTGTTTCACGGGAAGGTAACCAGATCGCCGTGCGTCTACAAGTACCCTACGTTTCATGAGTCAAGGAGTCATTTTTGAGTTTCGCTGAGTCCCTACAAATGTTTAATAGGCATGTGTTAGACTACTTGACCCTAGACGCAAATCAGATTAAAGTAAATATACATAAAAACAAATGTAAGCCAGGCTGAGCGGGAAGCCTTCAACTCTCAACCCCGACTATCTGCTCGAAAATATTATGCTGTTATTTAAAACATGCCTAGAAAATTACACCCATTAATCACGCGGAGGACCGACCTGTCCAGGGGCGGATACTGGTTTTAGTAACGACCGGCTAGAGAGATTAGTAAATAGGCACGAAAAACCCACATTTTAATTAGCGCACTTTTGGCCGAAAAACTCTACCGCCAGATGTTTCCCTGGAATTACACTTTCTCTATGCATCTTTTGAAGAGTGGAAATTCGGAACTCGCACATGTTCTTTAATGAAGACAGAACAATGTACTATTGCAGTATAGAGTCTATCGGCTGTTTCAATTTTCCTGTCAAAATATTGTTTTCTAGTGTAGCGCAGTTTATAATAACACATTTTTGTGTTTAGTTAAGAGGGCTTCGCGATCTTTCATGCTTCGTTCATATTTATGCTTGTACTTTTAACAAGCACTCAATACTTACTTTACACTTCTTATTGCGTCGCAAAAAAATGAGTTCTGTGCATACGTCCTTAGCAAACAAACTTTAGCTTTACTTTATAAAAGTAAAAAAAAAACAGATTTAAAATGGCATTCATGTTCAAAACTTGCATTTTTATGTTGTTTGCGGAAAATCTTCGATCGACAAATTCACATGTTTATTTATATTCAACATACGCATATAGTCAGAATCTCCAAAATTAGTCTACCCAACGATATGCTTACTAGGTACTCCAGATGACAAACGAAACAGTTAAGAGAAACAGACTACTCTTAAAAGTTATGGTGTAGACACTTATCCAGGTTTATAAACAACTAAGTTTATAAGGGTCAGAAGAACTCTCGTTCATGCATTTTTCTTCAAAATAGTCGATGTAAACACAGGTTGGAGAAAGGGTTTTTTTCCTCAGTGCTATTCGTATTTCTTACTGACTGCGCTGAGTTAGAATACTCACATACCAAACGTAACAGTGGCATGTCACACTCAAAAGGTTCCGCAAATTTGCATTATAGAGGATGTTTTGATATGCTAATGCTGGCGTACGATACAATCAATTTCGAAATAGTGGGCTACCAATCTTTTTAGTTCTCAAAATAACAGATGGAGTTATTTCAAATCCAGAACGTTTGTGAAAGGCAAGGTGTGATTTGTAAAGCAGTAGTTGCGACGAAATTGCCTAGTTTAACCACGCAGACCAAAATAAGATGGGCTATAAACCTTCAATACATATTAGATAACGCCAGGTAGGTGTATAGACATGTAACAGTACAGGAGGATACCTTAGGAGGAGCTATGAAATTATGTTATATGCTGCTTTGCTATCGAATAAACAGTAGACGTTCAACGAACCATTTGGTAAGACGGTTAAAAGTTAATTTGGTATTTCATTCTGCGGTAAAGTATAACAGCAAATGCTCGTTTTAAGGACACCTCAATATCCATGTTAAATACGAAATGAAACCGCGGATATTTGAAAGCGATAAAAGCAACGCGCATCATTTCTAACATTAGAAATCCAAAAACCTGCTGTTAAATAAACTTGATTCACAAACGCAGCTGCATATGCATTATTTTCATGAGAACGCATTCCCTGAATGAGGGTTTTATTGAACAAAGGAAAGAATTCATTAAACGCTAATAGACGAGACTGAGGGTACTGCAGTTTTCGTGTAATCTTTTAGAAAAAGTATTCCTGATCTTAAAATTTAGATGATATTTAGCTCTTTATCGAAGTTTGGATGATTTGACTGGGATGGTGCAGTGCTTTTTAGCAGTATTACAAGAAAATCTATTAGTGAATAGCTTTTACTTTATGTGTAGTAACATTTCCAAAAGAACATATCGGAAGCTTCATGGCAATAAGAAAACGTGTTCAATCTATGAGGGCTCATATGAAATCGTTTTTGATAAACTAGAGGCACATTATGCACTAGGATTTTGTCTACTTATTCACTTTTATTACGCAAACATTTATAAGCCGTTTTTGCAGCTTATAATTGGTATCTTCTTTAATTGCTGCGCAAATATATAATTTTTGTTTTTTGTTAGAAGATGCACAATTCACGACCGGAGTAATCCACGCGTGAGCCGGTTAAATAGTGCCTAGGTGTAACCGACGATAACAATTAGGGCGAATAAATGAATACTTACTATCTGAAGGTGTAACAGGACATTTCGTCTCATGCAGTTTATAACTGTATGCAGAGGATAATATTACACATTTACCGCGAATTCATTTTAGCAATGGAATGGGGATTAGCGTCTTTGTTATAAAAATATGACGATAAAGCCATTTTGGGCCTAAAAATTTTTGCGGGACGCATCCTCATTTAATAAAGAGCCTTTTCTTCGAAGGATTTTATTTTAAAAACCCGCCAATTTTAGAGGTGTAGTAAATCGTGTTGAGGAATACGGAAACGAAATTTAAGCCATTGCCTATGAAAATGATACTCGGGAGATGGCAGTACGTAGGTAAACCTTTACTACAACTTGGTTCGATGGCCTGCTAGCTGTGGGTCTTTGTGCGGCAAAGTAGGCTATTGTCACCCAAGCATAATGATGATTTTTATGTCCCAATTAGATTACGTCGCTTACCAAGGTTTTCGAAATGGAAGCCCTCCTCACTTTCTCAAGAGGATGCGAATTAGTGTGTTTAATCTCCTGTAGTTTTCTAGGCCGCGAAATCTATTTTTTTCAATGCTAGATGACGTATTATTTAATGGTTTTTTTTCTGCGTTAGGCCCCTCTCATAGCAAAACGCTCATAAGCATATTGTTCAGTTTCAGGAAAAGGCATTTCGCACGTTATATTATGCTAGATACTGTAACATCTCACGAACTTTGCTATGTCGGCATCTCACCTGATCTCACCTGATTTCCCCCACTCACTGTATGCTTACGCCTAAATATATCTAGAGCGCCTCTTTTAATATAGCACAAGCATCTAATACAGTAAATTTAACGGGGATCCAATTTTAATCCAAGTTTGATCAAAAAGTTCTTCGAATAGCACTACTGCGGTATTCCAGTCTGAATGCCTGATGAAAAACACTGGTTTCGTAATTGTTCATGTAACTCGTCCATTTTAAGACCAATGTAACGATAGTTTATTTCAAGCAAGGTTTCTCGTTTAAAGTCAAGGAGACGATCATAAATGTTTCTCACTTCTCATGTCAGTCATTGACAAAAACTTCCGGTAGGTTCTCTCATAAGCGTTTTGTTACGATTACCTCTGATTTACTTGTTTGCATTTCACTTGTTTTTGATCATTTTCCGCCCCGACAACTTATTGCGTTTATGGCTGACTAGCATTGAAATTCCTCTTATCGAACTGTTCAACATAATCTCCAGAATGTGTCCGCATGTTAACGCTGAAAAATGGACCGTTATGTACTTGGCACCGTTCCCATGAACACATTTGCAGAATACCAACAATTATTAGTCGCAACTTATTGTTGACTTCGCTTCAAACTTCCTTCGTGACAAAAGTCTATGTCTTTAGTTGGAGCTTTTACAATCAATATAGTTTTCTCTTTGGGGTAATTTCCTTATTGGGATTTCCAACATATCGGCAACCATAGCGTTCACTATCGAATTATTTTGCAGACACTAATTTTACTGTTGATTTGGAGCCGTCTAATAAGCCTCATTATAAAGTTATTTTTTTGCACTGAGAACTATATGCAACAACAACACTTTATAGTGTCTCGCATACCTAATTGCTAAAGATCTTTCCGTTTGATTGAAAAATAATTCGTCAAAACCTTATGTTACGGACGTCCCCGAGGCGTACAATTATGTGACCAAAATTATGGTATTGAACAGTAATGGCTCTGTCATGTCGATCTTCCGGATATGCGCCATTTCCCTACATCAGTGTTGTGTGGATGTCAGCACAGACAAAATCGTAAACTTATTTAAACTCTTTTACGGTTAGGTGGCTCGTGGGATGTTCCACTCATGTTACCGTGGGACTTGCATACAGGTTTCTAATCTAGGAATCAAGCGCTCAAATGCCAACTAGAGAGTTTCGTGCTTCAACTTCCGAGCATGATCTTGGCAGGTACTTCAAGAAAATAAAAGAAGGACCTGTACCTCTGGTATTTTCGGGGCTTATACAATTATGGCAACTGATAGCTTCAAGTTGCCGCTCTGCTCATGCTGAAATGTCTTAAACAGGAATGCCGTATGCCCGGGATAATCGAATCATCCTTCCTGTTTTCTTGAACGACTACGGGGACCATGAGAACAAATAACAGAAAATCATACCCCCATATAGTAGAAATGATTTTAGAAGGCTTGCTTTATGACGCAGTTTCTTCTGTGTATCAGTGAAATGGTATAAAAAGTCCAGTTTCTTCAGTGAATCGCCATGTCAAAACAGCTAGTGATGACTGAGACGGCATCTCGTGAAATGTTGACTGATATATAGGAGCGTTTTAGATTATAAATTATTAGATTGTAAATTAGACTATAAAGTATTACTAAGGACTGACCGCAATATTTATTGTTGTGTGGCAGTGGGACATAACCCTTTGGTCATGCCTGGATGTCGGTTTTTGAACGCACTTTATCCCAGCCATTCGGGAACGGACGCTCGGTAAAAAAAGTCCCTGTTTACATTGTACGTGCTATTCTTAAAGGTCTTCTGTATCCATAAAGATTTAAATCTATGCTGTGGAAGGCAAAAACAAGAATAAGCTCTCTTATGCACATTTAGCAGTAAATTACGTCCTCTTCAAATGTTACCGTCAAAGATCGCACACATTGTGCAAAAAATTGTGATGTTATAAAATTTATCAAGACCTGAGAATAGCCATTCAAACAGCAGTGCGCTCGACAGTTTATTAGTACTTCTTGGGAGGTATACGACATAACTCACACTCACTGCAAAATTTTATGGACCCCACATGACAGTCGGACCGTCACGACGACGGTATCCATTGTGCGCTCCACAACAGGGTGGATGGGAGGAGGCTAATTTGCGTGCCAATTAGTTCATAATTACAGTAGATATGCGCCGGGCCTACTGCACTCTCTCTTCTCTGGCCCGCCTGAGTCCTGAGTCAAGATAACTTCAAGACGATTGGTGGAGGTACCGAATGCGGTGACTGGGAAAGTCAAGCAATCCGTCCGAGCGTGCTGCAGACCTGGTCCGCACAGGATGAACCAGGTTTTCACGCAAACAACAAAGAGACGGCTCAGACCCCAAATGAGTGCCGGTGCCATAGTGGTCATATTTAGAAGGTGCCGCCTCAATCTGACTCCGTGTGGAGGGGAAGAACCGAGTTCTCATGTCAACTGGCAACCTCTCGTGTCGCGGGGTTTGGCGCATCGTCATAGTTTAAAAGAGCGCCATATTGTTCATAGTGAAGGATATGTACTGAGTGCCATGGACACGCAATCTCGACAATCAACCTTATTCTCTCTTTTTCTTCCCCCGGGGACCATTTCGCCGCAGGAATATGGCGCAAGTGGCTGACAGTGCTAGACTACCCGCCGGCGCGTCCGACGCACGACCTATTCCGCAGAACACCAAATTTTCATATAAAAGAGATGAATTTAAAAGGGCTCAGGTGCGTTATAGTACGGTAGGAGCCATGTGGAAAAGAAAACAAGAACACACTTCCTACTTAGGTGGGAAATGCCAATTCTGTGCTTGTGGTGTTTGATGTGGAAGGGGTTCGTGTGTGACGTATGGGCTGTGGAGATGTGTGATAACGGGGTTTGGTCTTTGTTGTTTCAAAGAAGATTGGCAGGGAAGCGCGTATGGACCGAATAGGCCGGTGGGCAATGTAGGTAGTTAGGGTGGGTTAAGTGGGTGTATATTTGAGCTCCTGGCACTGATTAGCCAGTCTCAGTGTGATGCACTCGTAAATTACCGATCAGACCGACGCATGATATGAATGTGCGGTCAAGATGAGGACAGCTGGAGACCGGATCTGCATTGCTGGTGGTGGGGGATGGTGATGATTTGAGGGGTTTCGGGAGTGTTTTCACCGATGGCGGCAGTGAAAGATGTGGTAGTTGTCGTCGTTAGGGCATGTGGCAGTGATGATTGCAGAGGAAGTGAGCGTCGGGTGTCTGTTCGTCGAGGTTGTCCTTGATGTTGCTGTTGTTGTTGTTGTTGTTG
>CACRXP010000488.1:25560-46395 GCA_902702965.1 Spirometra erinaceieuropaei
GGTGGTGGAAGAAAGATGCTCCTGTGATTATCTCAGTTTTCTTAGATTCTGCTTCGCTTGTATGAGTGAATGATTGTTGCATCGATGAAGACCCGGGAGCCCCGTAATTGTCGCCACATCTCCTGGAAAGCGATGCGAGTTTGTTCATCAGTCGAAGGCCGCCATACGTACGCTTTAGCTGGAATCCCATAGTATACCGGTGCTCTCCATTGAAGACCTGATGCACGACTTTAAGTGTTTCTGGGAGGGAATGCGGACAATCCAGGTCGGTATAGGTTTCCATTTTGAGGGAATTGGTCTATGGCGGCGTTAAAGATCATGGATGGGCGATTGGGGACGGTTTTAAAGTGCTCAGCCCAGCGCTTCAGAATCTGTAATTTCTTCGCGAAGAGCGTTATTCCCTCTGAGAAGACCAGCGGTACGGTTACCCTGGTGCATGGATAATAGGCTTCATCTATGGAGGCGATAAGTGTTTTGTGTGGAGGCGATTTGCATACCCTCATGGGTCTTCGGTCTTGAAACATATCAGGCGTCATACTGCTATTGCAGCCACACCTGAACCAAGCGGCGACATCTGAAGAACGCCACTTCATTTGTGTTGGTGCCGCGGTCATCGTAGACTTTGTGCAATCTACCCACCTCTCAGAGTGGCTTGCAGGTTACTTCGTAGTTATCGGACGAGAGCGTAATCCAACAGTTTGACAGCACCGCGAACAGGGGTGCATCCAATTTGCAATATTCTGCGTCGGAGGGCAGCAGAAGGCATTAGTGAGGAGAATAGGGGTGCTTTAGGCAGTTTCAGAGAATCATGAGGCCGTTGTCGTTGCAGCCACCGATTCCGTGGAGACTCAGCTCTCACCCCCAGGCAGCATAGTCTGTTACGAGGCGGAAATTGAAGTCACTAAGAACAAGCATCTTGTCTGTCATCAATATGGTCGTCAGGTGGACATGCGAACATTGACCTCCCTGCTTGTCGTTTAATAACTGCCTTTGCTCTATGGTCACATACAGTAGCAGAATCATCGATTCTCTAATGAGAGAGCGGGGTCATCGACCGAGTCAACGAGATGGACGTACTGGTGCTGGTCAATTTGTCTCCGACTGACATATGTAACCGGGCCAATTGCCTGCACACTGACTGCCATGCGCAATGCACAAGATGCGAATCTGGGCAAAAAGGACAAGCATGCAGATTCGCGTGCGTCTATAACCCGACTCGTATTGGGATATATGAAGCTTGTCAGAGGTCGTGTGTACTGTGTGAAAACATTTTCAACACATCCAGATGACTACAATGTTAAAATGTCGGATATGGTACTGCCTAAACTGCAAGTCGAAATCCTCTCTTTGGGGCTTAAATTTTGTGTGCCAAGAAGGAAAATAGATCCGACGAAGGCCGAAGCTCAATTTGATGACCTGCATCAATGATTACCGGACTTGACGTCGACGTCAGAGGACGATGTGAAACGGTTCAAAGCGAAATTCGTTGATATATCCTACCAGTACAGAACATAACCGACTAATGAACACTCATTATTAACTAAGCAGCACTTCTCGGCTCTAACTAACCTGCGTAAGGCTACTGAAGTCTTTATCTCGAGACCTGACAAAGGAAGCGGTGTCGTAGTTCTAAACAGCAGTAATTACTTGAGTAAAATGAAAGCGATACTGAGTGATCCCAGCAAATTTTCCTGTGAAGCCCATGGATAAGGATAAACAAAAGCATTGGAAAACGTTGTTGGAAAAAGATGAAATCTTTACTCGAAAAGCGAATAATAGACGAGAACATAACCGCATGTCCTGGGCCCGTAGGTTCACATATTCTCCAACTATACGGACTACTACAATTGCACAAGCCAGGGGTACCGCTACGACCAATTTTGCCAACGAAGAATTCCCCTCAACATAGGCTCACCCTCTGGTTAGTCTAACAAATCGAACCAATCAGGCGAAGCCTTGCCGTCTACACTACCAAAGATACTTCCTCATTCCTAGATGAGTTAAAGAATCAAAATTTACTGAATAAGCATATGATCTCGCTTGACGTGCAGAGACTTTTTGTAAACGCGCCACTGAACGAAACCGCTTATATCATTTGTGAGCATTCGGCTGAAACAAATCTGCTGCCAGGACAACTGCAGAAGCTACTACAGATATGCACAACGAATCTACAGTTCTTTTTCAACGGACAGCTGTATCGACAGATCGACGGTGCAGTCCATTGGGATCAGTCGTAGCGGGCATTTTATGTCAAACCTTGAGCGAAAATTAGCTCGAGACTTACAGCGAGCCTCATTCTATAGGCGATGAGTGGATGATATTTTCGCCATAGTCAAAGACCCAAGGGACGGAGAATTACTACTTAAGGCTATGAGCAAAGCACATGCAAAGATCTACTTTACGACCAAGCATGAAAGGAACGATACACCGGCTTCCCTAGACATTCTTGTACATAGGCCAGCAGATGGTTCCATTCAGAAATGCATAGATCGAAAACCCGCCTGGAAAGGGCAATAAATGCACTTCTTCAGTTTCGCTCTAATCCAGAGAAAACGGAACTTGGCTTCGTGTCTGTTCAACAGAGCCACAAGAATCCGTTTCTCAGATAGGATAGATGACAAAATCACTTTTTGAAGAACGTTTGTCTTGGAAACAGGCATCCGTAAAAAATTAGTCCATAAGTATCGCTATCACAGCCAATGAATTCCTACAGAATATCCGTGCTAAAAAAGCCGGTGAACATCTACCTCCCTTTCGAGGGTGATAATGTGTCGAACGTACTCAAGCAACGAATTCGGTGCGCAATTGAACGGACTTACGCCACCTCTAATTTGTTGTTCATAAGAACTACAACTGCCATTCCAGTTAGACCAACTTAAGATATCCTGCTATGCACCCCACAAAAAACTGTATTCGTGAGTTTGCATGTAGTTTCTCATGCAAATACATTGGGCGCACGCAAAGGCAGTTGGCAGCCCGGTCAACTGAACACATGCTGAAGTGACTGCTAGTAGACACGATCCATATGGTGGACGCAATGGCTGCATTTAAGGTCCTGAACCGGGCGACGTCTGGTAGTCTCTTGTACTTTGCAGAGGCCGCTACAATACGGAGGGGGAAACCAGAAATCTAAACTACTGAATCACGTGATCAACCTCGCACTGCCAGGGTAAAGATCGATAATGGACGCAACCCCATTCCCACACCCGTCCCCCCACTTCCTCCCCACCTCCCTCCCCTGCTGTCCCGCGCGTTGCAGCTTTAATCACGCCCGAGAGATTTTCACTGTTATCTGAAATGGCTTGTTTAGATGACTTCCTCCCACTCCCCCTCGCCATGCGCACCCGCATATCAGACCAACAGCCCATGTTTTGAAGAAGGCGACACGATCGCTGGGGCAAGAGCTTTATTTGCCTGGCATTTCGGATTCCTGCTCGTACTCAACATTAGAGACAAAAACATAAACGGGTGCTTTATGCACAAGGTGACTCGTCTCTTCGCTTCTATTGGCAATTTATTTGGGGCGCGATGCGCTCCGATCGGCCGGCGATGGGAAACCTGCGCCCTTCGGGAGGCCTCCATGTATCCACAGATCCGGTTTCTGCACAGGTGTCTCGACATTAATGTGTTACCGATGTGTATTTCATACAAGCCCCGGTTAACACGGATTTGGCGATACGGGCAGTATTTCACCATGGCAGAAGGATGATCCGAGTGCTCCTCCGAGATCGCCACGCGAGACTTCGCAAGTACTGTCAAAGGATTGACCAAGAAAAGGCCAGATGCTGTGAGTTCATGGGCGAGATCGGTACAAATCTGGTCCTGGAGAGTGACTGAACAAGCCCGCGAACAGAGAACTTAAGGCCGACAAAGACCTTGTGATTATGCCAGCGGACAAAGGGCGCGCCACGGTTGTACTGGACAGGACAGACTACCTTCAAAAAGCCAAGGGTTTACCGGAGAACCGACAGTTTTATGTCCCATGTGCAACGAACCCTGTAAAAGCGCTGACACGCGAAATTAATGCTACGTTGTTGGCCTTGGAGAACTCAGGTGCAATAACACCGACCGACAGACCCATGGTGAGACCCCAAGATACGGCTTTGGCCCGATTCTATGGCCTCCCTAAGGTGCACAAAGAGGGTGCTCCTCTCCGACCCATCGTGTCGCTCAAAGGGGCTCCAACGTACGGACTGACTTAGTGGCTGTTTCGGCGTCTCAAGTTCCTGACTGCTGAGTCAGACGCCACGCTCTCTTCGTCGGAAGAATTCCTGGAGAAACTCAAAGGAGTGAGCTTCCATCCAAATGAGGTCATGGTATCTTTTGATGTTACATCCCTTTTTACTTCTATTCCCCAGGACCTGGCGATCGAGACAATCGAGCTGATTCTACAAAGGAAATACGCTGAAACGGAGAATCGTCTTGGGTGCGCCCAAGTCCTTCAGCTCCTGAATTTCTGTCTCACGACGTACTTAACCTTCAACGGGACAATCTACGAACAGGTGAAGAGCACACTGATGGGTTCACCGGTTTCGGTATTCCTCGCCGAGGCGGTCCTGCAACGGTTAGAGTCGCTGGTCTTCCAACGCCACAGATCGAAGTTCTAGTCCCGGTATGTGGATGATACTTCCGTCGTCATCGAAGGGGATCAGGTGCTGGCATTCAAAGAACACCTCATCGCCGTCTTCCTGGACATTCGATTTACGATGGAGGAGGAAGAGAACAACCAGCTCGCTTTCCTGGATGTCCCCTTATGCCGCAAAGATTGTGGTGAACTAAAGACCAAAGTGTTCAGGTAAGCGACAAATACGATGCAAATACTGAACTTCAACAGCGACCACCCAATTAGCCACAAACGCGGTTGTGTAAGGACGCTCTATCGGCGTGTCGAAACGCACTGCAGTGAGCCGGAAGACAACATTTCCGAACTATAATACCTCCGATGGGTCTTCAAAGCCGAGTGCTACCCGCGCATCTTCGTCAACCGGTGCATACGCAAAAGGGACAAAAGGCCTAACCGCATGGACACCAAATTTTGGCGAGCGCTTCCGTATGTCAAGAACGTGTCGGAAGTTGTCGGCCGACTTCTTACACAGACCGGAGGCAACCACCAGACCTCAGGTAATGAAACCGAAAGACCCACTGCGACGGCTTGAAACATCTAGAGTCGTTTATCGGATCTGGTGCAGTTGCGGACAAAGCAACTACGTCGGAGAAACCGGAAGAAAACTCCAAACGCGAATGGCCGAACACGCGGCAGCGGTGCGGAGAAATGACACCAGCTCTCAGGTTGCGGCTTAGTCGACGAGATACGGCCACAGAGTCAAATTCGACGAGGCCGAAATTCTCGCTGGAGGTGACAATCGCGTGAGCCGGGAGCTGCTTGAATCATGGTTTACTAGTCCGCAGTCCAATTAACAAGCGCAGTGACCTTCCCATTCCATCCTTAGTGCTGAGAATTCGCCTAGGTGGAGTAATTAGCTACGCGGCGAACGCACAAGTGAACAATTTTCCCAACTCCAGGGTCGGTGGATCAGATGGTCGAGCAATTATCACACCAACATCCAACGCACGTGATGAGATTGCAGCAATTAACGGCGCGAATCTCGGACATCAAACAATTAGCACACCAAGTGTGACGATGCCGGTTGAAGGGCGGAGCCGTGAATGTTCATAGGTATGCGGTAGCACGGCGACTGCATCCTATAAATACTCTAGCCCCCTGTGCATGAACCACCCGTATCTGCTTTTGTCTCTGATGATGGGTTCGAGCGGGAATCCGAAAAGTCAGGCTAATTAAGCTCTTGTCCCAGCGTTCGTGTCTCCTTCTTCAAGGCAACTTTCTGGGACTCGTCTCTTCGCTTCTATTGGCAGTCCATGTTTTATTTTACTTATCACGTTTCATCCCTCTAGGCCGATCTCTGATTGAACAGTTTACCTTCTCGTATAAATACGTTATTATCACATGACGTTGAATAAGTGGTCATGATGTTTTATGACGTCATTAAATCCTGCATGTTTCGTCGCCTTTGCTTTGTCCGCATCGCCTTACTAGAACAACGTCTACGTGTTTTCTCAGAATGAATGTAAAATACAGTCGAGAAAGATATGTGCTCTGTACAGAGTAAAAATCTGCACGGACTTAGTTAACTGTGCACATCAAGTCTACCTAATGCTTTTTAACCCATAAGTTCGAAATTTCACGTTCATTTCTCTAAGCCACAATCAGAGAAAGCAATATCAAAAGACGTACTTTACTGGATAAGGGAACATGCAGTTACAAGTAATTCAGCCAAATAGTGGCTCTTAATATTTATCATAAGCTGCCTAATCAAGAGTTTTGAACCATTCGATGATCGCTTGTGTAGTTAGTCGAAAAAGTATTCCAAACTCTCTTGCAGATATCCCAAATTCTTTCGGTCAAACTTCCTCTGTTTTGAGAATAACATCGTACATTTGTCATGCGACGGAATAGGCACGTGCTTTCGGTCTAATATCAAATGAAAATATTCTTCGTTCATGAAATTATACTGCAAAAATAGTGTCATTTCTGACAAAATTTGAAATACATAACTTCCACTCTGTCTTGAAGTCATTTCCAAATTTCCTATTTTTGTAAGTCCAACTTTCTCATTAGGTTATACTGAACTAATCGCATAAAGACTGTATGGCCTAAGTTTGATTAGTAAAGTTCTAAGCTGCAATTAGAGTGTGGGGTTACGTAAACCAAGTTCACCGTTAGAATGACCTTGAGTAAAGTAAATATTTGACAGCATAAGTAGATTAACTGTTGTTAACACATGTTCAGGTACCTGCGCAGAGAGGTCGCCATCTTCCTTCCATACGTCACCAGTCGGAAATTTTTTACCTTTATTTGCCATTCAAAACTTCTCGCCTCTCCACTTTGTCGAAAAGTTTTTGCGGCAGTTCATTGCTGAATGCCATTTTTCATGCTAAAATGGCGATTAGGTTTCCTCAGATAAAATATTAAATCGGTAAAATATGGTTATGAAGTCTCACCTGATAGACACATTACTGTTGGCGTTGGGGTTAGTGCTAGTGGTTGGGGTTAGGGGTTGGGACAACTATTTCTCAAGCACTCAAAGTACAACCGCGCATTCTCACTAGCCTTCCTTTTGCATACAACTACTTGACCTCATCGCCTGCACGTTCCCGGCCCCACCTGTAAAAACCCTTATTACGACCGGTCCCGTATTACCGGTGGCTGGGGATTGTTTGCTTCAATTGGGACTAAATAATCACATCTGACCAGTTCAAATCGCTCTCACTTGCGGTACAGCTTTAGTTTTCGGTCCGTGCCTTGGCCCTTACCATCGCGCTGTCAATATTTTAGAATTGCTCTCACAAATTGTGATTGTTTCGTCTGTTTTCTTTATCTAAATTGCCGTTCAATATGTTATTCTTAGCATAGCGATGTCAATACTCCCGTTTTCGGGTAAAATGTTTCTAACTCTTGGTACTGTTTTTTGGAAGACTATATTAATCCCGACTTTTATTCAGTTGTCTTGAAAAGGTCCAGCGTCGCTGCCCATATCTAGCAGACATACGTCGTCATAGATGAGAGATCAATGTTTGAAAGAAGACGAAGGCACGATCACTGGGACGATAGATTTATTGGTCTTAGCTTTCGAACTCGAAAGGAAGTTCACTATCAGAGACAGTTAGAGTGCAGCAACGTGTGAACATTTCTATCGTTGTACCGTGATTGGAGGGTTTACGTCCGTGGCACGCCTCTAACAGTTTTTGCCCCGTCTTGTTGTCTGCCCGTGCCAATATCCGCGTATGGGTGAAGTCGAACTCATGGCCTTTCTCCAGCCTGTGAGCGGCGACTTGAGAAAGTGAGTCGCCTCTCCGATCGGCCCGTTTGTGCTCAAGTATGCGTGAGCTGAGTCGTCGTCCTGTTTGGCCTTTGTAATGGCGAGGACAGTTATGGTACGGAATTTGAAAGACTTCGCCCGATTGCTCACCTGCGTCCAGCCAATCCTTTATCTTCATGATTTTTCTACGCATAGTAGCAGCTGGATGGTGGGCGATGCCCACGCCTAACTCTGCTGAAATGCATTTTGTAGCCTCGGACACATTCTTTATGTATGGTAGGGAGTGTCAAATTGTTGGTGTCCCTCTTCCGTTTGTCCGTCGTAAGTGCGTACCTATGCAACGGCTGATGAAACTATTTGAATAGCTGTTTTTTGCTTATTGATTGCTGAGATGCCATAGTTCTTGAATCCTTCCTTTGGGCTCGTTATAGGGCGTTTTTACCCCGTCGAAAAGCGTCCTCACACAGTCTCGTTTGTGCACCACCGGGTGGTTGCTATAACCGCTACGGACATGGGTAGTATTGGTCGCCTTTCTATACACTGCAGTGCTGAGTATACCAGAACATGTGCTTATGATCAGCACGTCAAGGAAGGGTAATTTCTCGGCCTCCTCGTCTTCTCTTGTAAATCGAATGTCGGGAAAGATGCTGTCAAGCAGGTCTTGAAAACCCGATAGCCTGTCCTTTTCAATAATGACGAATGTATCGACTACGTTTCAGCTCCAAAACGCAGGTTTGAAGTGACTGAAGGCAATTTTTTCCAGCTCTTGTAGGACCAATTCGGCAACTAGGCTGGATATTGGGGAATGCATGGGTGTTCCTTTGATTTTTTGTATGTCCTGCCATATAAGGTAAAGAAGGTTCGTTGGCAGAACGCAAACAGCTGCATTAGGTGCTGGATTTTTAGGGGCTCTGTCGTTTCGTCGTACTTTTCCTCGAGTCGTTTGCGTAGCACATCGCGCGCCAAATCTGGTGGAATGGACGTGAAAAGTGAGACAACGTGGAAGGATACCATAATTTCGTCGGATCGAATAGTTTTTCCCCCGATGTCGGCAAGAAACTGCGAGGCCGAATTCACTGACGTCACAGAGCTCTCTCGGAGAAAATTGGGGTTTCGGGACATCCATTTGGCTAGATTGTATGTAGGGCTGCCTTTCAGGTCAACTATTCACCCCAGGCGAACGTTGGGTTTGTGAATTGTTGGTAGCCCATAGAATCAGTCCAATGCTGTGTCTGTTGGCTTTGTCTGGCGATATTCGTCAGGAGAGATTACAAAGTTGTGCCGCAGTCGGCTTAAGAGTCCGGTCACCTGGCCAGTCCTAGATTCAGCCTGCGATGCGGTTGTGGGCTTGTAAAACTGTTGATTTTCTGTGAGAGCTTGTGCCTTCTCGTCGTAATCAACGCGGTTCATCACAACGGTTGCTCTTCCTTTGTCGGCCGGTAACACTATAATATCCTCGTTCATAGTTAATATTTTCACTGCTTCTATTTCTGCAGGCGACATGCTGCTAGTGTGCCTGTTTGTCGTCAGGAGAGACCTGATTTTTGACGCAATGTGTATCTAACCTCATCGGTTGCATTAATTTTGTGCATTTTGTAAAAACTCAAATGCGCAAGTTTCCTTAATAGATTTTCTGCTTTGAAAAACCGCTTCAAATGTACTTTTTCGGCAACGTCCTCTGCTTTTCAAAGGGAATTTTAGCAATAGTTTCATTGCAACCTGGTCAGATGTCGAAAACAAAGTGAGGAGCCTTTGGTTCACAAAAGTCTTATAGGACTTCGCTGTCAAGGCAATTGTCATGTGTGCACTGTTGTCTTGTTTTAGTGGTCCATAATTGACGGATCAGCAGGGCTACATGTTACAGCCAATTTGAGGGTCTAGTTTGTATGCTATGGATAAAGTACACAAGAACAGTCTACAAGCAGTTCCCGTTTTCGACCCAGTGTGAGGTCATTTCATCTTTTCGGTACTAAAGTGACACTAAAAGTGACTCCAGTCCAGTACGAGAGTATTCTGCCAAAGAGTTTAAAAAGTATGGGACGGATTATAATAAACTAGTACACTTCAAACGGTGACGAATTTTTGCCTAGGGTAGATGGGCAATACCTACCCTGACGGGTTTTAACAGTTGTGACCTCAGGCAAAAATTTGTCGCCGTTTGATGTAATTTAAAGACATACTGCCACCCACTGAAACCTCAGCAGTTGTCGAGCAAATACGTTGTAACGATGGAGAGTGCGACTACGTTGGGGAAACCAGGCGGAAATTGCTGACCCGCCTTCATGAGCACAAACTGGCAACTCGGAGACTAGACCCAAACTCACAACTTGAGACTCACATCGGAGAAACTGGCCACAGTTTTGACTTTCAAGGAGCAGCCGTCTTAGGCCGAGGCACCTCAAGGACAGAACGTCTCACACTTGAGGCTTGATACTCAGATGCTAACTCCATCAATAGGCATGTAGACCTTCCTGCGGCCTATATAGTCCTATGTCACTACATACGCCATGACGAGGACAAGACAGCCATAAGGAGCTTAAGAATGCCGAGCTAACACGGCCTGCCAACCAATTCACCCGAAAGGGGGACGCAAACGCAACTAACCCCAATTTAGGTGGCAACACACAATACAGGAGGCCACCAACACTCACAGGCGACGGCCAGTAAGCTAACGCAGGGAAAGAAGAAAAAAATCGATCGGCCCAAGGCCAACTAATCCGGTTGTCTATTCAAAAGTCTGATCGATTTTTTCACCAGACGCTTTGATAATGGAGAGCCGCCCAGTTTTTCGAAACGTCAGCCAAACAAGCCACTCGATCCGGTGAGCACTTCATTCTCCTCAGTTCATGACACTGTTCTGGCGGTGATTGCACAAGGCTCCGTATTCCGATGCCAGACCGATATATCGATTGATTAAGTTCCACCCAAGCCACAGACAAGAACTGGTTGGCTCGTTCTACACGCAAAGAATTTTTATGCATTTGCGTCCATTTATTGTCACGGCTGACTGTGGCATCACTGAAAACTACTTAGATACTCATAGCAACTTACTATGGCAGTGAACCAAGACATTTTGCCTAAACCCTGTAATAAAGATTTCCGGCAAATCTTTCACTTTGTAAGGAGGCATATTTTAGTTCCCGATTTATGATGTTTTTGTCAATTTGGCTTACAATATAGAAAATCGACGAAATTTCACGGAGTGCATGTATTCTTATTCCAGCTGTTGATCACTGGATCTCATTGACATGTAGGTTCATAAATACGGGGCGGCAGTCGTAGGCATTCGCATAGGGATTAGTCCATTGCAGCCAGATCATGGATGCCTTCAGGTTTGAAATTTTAACCACCACCATTAAGAAGCATTGTCATTACTCCAACTTTCGCCAACGCTTCATGAACTAGACTTAAGTAACTATGGTTTAATGCACGTTTACCAAACTATGTTGCGATTTGCAACTTTCTAAATAAGCCTTTCGTGGTCCTTAGAAGCCCTTTTTGAAATAGACTTTTAAATACTTGAGCAAACTTATGGTGTAAATAAAATATTTCGTCCGTTTTGCCATCAGCCACAAATGATACACAGTAGATTCTGGCTACCTGCACAGTTTGCTATTTTTAGAAGCCGTATACTTGGAGCATAGTCCAGTTTGATAGGATCACCCTTCGTTTATGCGGGATATGACCGACGGCGTATTTGCACTTTAAAGAAAAAACAAGAGATGAACTTCGGCCGTATGTTAAATTCAGTAGTCCTTAGAGGTCATGCGCGTCCTAAGGCCACGCTAATCGGCCAGTCGCGAGAGATCTCGAATACAAAACACGCCGTGCAATGCAAGCATTAAAAGCGACAGATCGGGGCTAAATTATGCGGCGGTGAGTGCCTAACGGGCAGAATAAAACAGCAACTAGCTCGCTGATCGATAATTTCGCATTCGCTGAGTGGCTCCTGGTGAACGTTACTTGGTTTAGACTCCTTTGCTTACAAACTGTATTCCAAAAATATATTTAACATTGAAAATACTGCCACGTTTAAGCAAATTTAAAATTGCCAACCCATAACTAGTCGTCACGAGCCGGTTGAAAAGACTAACCGGCTGAATTCTACATCCGAATTTACGATACAACACCCAGTAATATGTGAGGGGAGCAAGCGCTGCCTACAAGACGATGGAGAACTCTAAATAGGCGACGACAAAAGAGGAAGAACTCAGATGATGTGGGTATTATTAAGCGATAGTTTTCCATTGCAGGTGACAGAACGCTTGTGTCGGTTGGCCAATACTATAAACCTAGTGGGAAAACTTGTTTAAATTGAGTAGTTTGCGTGAGCTTCGGAGTTACATTTAGTCGATTATCTTAAACAAAAATTAGGCACGACTTATACCTAAAAAGGAATGTCGGAAGAAAGAAAGAAAGAAAAAGAGAGAGAGAGAGAGAGCGAGCGAGAAAGTACTGCTTCCGAAAATGTATAGCATTAGTGATTAGCAAGTCACAGTTGGCAGGTGCTTTGACAGATTTTGATAAGTCACCTGATCCACGTGTGAATTTCAGTGGCATTAATGGAATTCGAAGCAACAACAACAACAACACATGCTTGTCTTTATTACAGCCAACGCGTCTGACTACATGTGCTAAGATACCCTTTTGTCTGGTCATCCTGAACAACTTCACAAGCCTCAAACATGTGGCAGTGTCCGGTTCAAAAAGCTGGGATCGTGCAATTGCACCTCAGCTCAAATATATCTAAGAAGGTTAAGCTGAAACTCTTACTTATTGGTAAAGAGGGCTAGACTTTGCTACTCCAAGATGCCTTAGGTGAGCTATTTTACCCTTTTATTTCTTGTCAATAACAATGCCTGGGTGGCATGAAATTTGAAACTATGGCAGAAAACAAAATATGTTCGGCTGCTGCGAATGATTGCGCGAAACGTCCACTTTGGTAGCTATAAAAAAACTCTGAGCTGCCTCTATTTTCCAAGTAATTGGATGAACACGAAAACAAGAGAAGCTGGAAGATATTTTGTCGCATGACTTTTACAAAAATTGCATTCTTGAAGCTCTGTATAAAAATTCGTTCGCATCCTCTTACACTGAAATGGATTTTTGCACATTAGACAGCCACCGCCAAAACGAGTAGAACGTGCTATGCTGCTTTACTTTTGAGGATTGAATCTTTAAGACGTCAACTACTGCATCTAGTGGAAATTTAAAAGTTTTGAAGCTAGGGGCAAAAATGTAAAAAAGCCTCACGCTGTTAATAGGTTTCTATGACACCATAATCGCAGCAATTTCAAAATACATTCTAAATGGTTTTAGCAAAAGAGATCAGAAATAAGATGCTGAACTGCATATAACGGGTACGATCACGGAATTTGGGCAATATTTCGTATAGGATACCAAATCAGACTGGTCACTACATATAAGTCGCGTGAGAAATTTGTTTGAATGCAATATATAAAGAGAACAGTTCAAAGTGGACCTTACTCTTTTTATTCAAAAACACTTTATTTAAAGTTTGTTTGCAAATACGGTTATTAACGCTTCAGTGGAATTTCCGGGATGACTATTTGTGAGATATAGTAGTTGGCTCAATAATTCACTTATGGAAAGGGTAGTTTTCGTGACTAAAAATGATATTTTTTCTCTATCCTTTCCCAGCTTCCATACACCTATCTGATGCGATAGAAAAACATTCTCTTATGTATTTCAGCTAACTGGGATGTGCAATTTACTGAATTGGAACATTTTCTGTCTTAAATGGCCCACTTACCACAATTTGCCGTACGTTATTACACAAATGTCCTGCCCCGAGTATTCTATCAGAAACGATTTTAAGAGCGTACGCCGACTGCTTATGTAGTTCGGATCGAATAAATGTGTTCAGACAGGATTTGAGAAACTTGTATTTTCGAAATATTTGACCCCGTTTGAGACATTGCTTTTCTTATCCTTCCAAAATAGTTCTCGGAACGTTTTAGGACGTTGAATTAACAGAGCAAATTTAAGCCAACTGGTATTTCTATAAAATTTGCAATGCATCAGAGTTTTTTTGGAACACTGTAGAAATAACCACATATTTCGTTATTGGCACAGACATATATTAACAAAATTGCAAAATAGAAACTGGAGAAATTTTTAACGAGTAAGTAACTTAGCTTAGTTTTTCTCCCCCCTGCGGACGTTTGGCATCAGGAATATAGTTCTTGCTTATTAAAGGGATGAAAGCTTGTCTGGTTTTCGTGAGTAGTTTCTAGAGCTTGATTACTAAACAAACAGCATTTCCATGGTTTTCCTGATCTACAAGATGTGAGTTACATCCTTCGAATTTATCCTGCCATGGAACATCAGTACGGCAGCCAGTATGCGTAGATTACAAGGCATTTTTCATGGAATTGAACACTTTATCTTCTCGATGGAAGCAAACACAGAGCAGAAAGCAGCAAGCGATGGGCAAACCTAAGGACTTGATGCTTGCCGTCTACTGATCTGCTTAATTGGCACCAGGCTTCTGCGTTTGCTCAGATGGTGCGAGTGTAGGGCAGCTGGGTGATCTCTTCTGACAAGTTCCCTGAAATATAAATACCGGTTGACTTATGTCGTCTTACATGCCTAAAATCATTTAGGGGAGTGAAGTAAGTAATCAGTATCCTTCAATAAACCTTCATCGCTGCTTAGATAGGGGTAATTAGCGTTTGCAATGGAGGGATAATTAGGTGATATCGCCAAAGTATATTCACTCGTATCATTATTAATAAGGATAAAGGATTTGTGTAAGGAAATGCAGATTGAAGAAGCGTATGTTACATATCGCAAAACTTGGGCGGATTTCGGTTAAATAGTTGATTTTACAAAATGCTTCAACTCATTTAAAATTGGTGGATCTATTCAAGTTAGCACATAAAAGAGACTACTATTTGAGGAAATTCTTCACTCCTTAACAGTTATTTCAATTCTGGCTACTAATAGTAAACATCTCTTCCTCAATGACACAAGAAAACTCATGCTGCTATCAAGAAACACCTGAACAAATGACCCGCAGAACTTAACAAAACCGGAAATGTTCTAAGCTTGGCAACTGAAGAGAGAGAGAGAGAAAGGCAGTCGCTTTATTTTGGAATCATAAATTCACAATTTTCAGCAAAAAATTGACTCCATTCACTATGGGCAATAAATAAGTTAATAGATTATTCAAGAGTCAAAGTTTAACACAAAAGAAACGATTATTATGAGGATAGTCCAAGTCTTGGTTTCTGTATTTCTGTCTATTCGCAGGTAAGATAGCGCGCCAGGAATGGCAATAGAGAAACTCGAAAAGCCGATGCCAATCTTCACCTTTTTTGGCATCTCGACTCTTCGGGCGGCAGAAACACCACCAAAACGCTAAGTCATCTTGCTGCACAAAAAACCGCTATCACGTAACGTCTGAAAAGCCTGCGTCTTCTTTTTGCCTATTTGCAGTACACTGCTAGTTTAACCGCCAGATTATTTGTCCTTGACGAAGGGTAACGTTTAGTCAGCAACGAAATGGGTTTGTGAAGCTAAGGTTGACAAAGGGGGTGAATTGAAAATCACAATCTTCCCCACCCGCACCGGAAAGAGCGGTCTTTTTGCGGACTTCTGTTCTCCAATTTTAAAAGAATCAAATTATGACTAAGCGCATTTCTGTTTTCTCAGGTTTGAGATACCTTCGCCGAACGATTGTTAATCCATCACATGAAAGTGCACAAAATTGAGTCTTAGGCTTTCGTCTAGGGTTCTCATGGAGAATCCTGCGTCGTAAGTGATGCAAACAGCCCGTGCTTTGACATATCCCCCTCGGTTCCTTTCTTCGCGCTGACGGAAGCTTAAAGACAGGACTAAATTTAATTATTGTCCCCTTTTGACCACGTCAGTTATTCACAGATTTTGCTGTTGCCGCAAACCAGGCCTGACAACCATACGCTGTTTTCACACCATGTCGCGCTTTGAAGGCGCACACAAAGAGAGCTGACTGTATACCACAGAGGTCGTGAACATCGAGAGGGGCCGTTAAAGTAGGTTTTGATGACAGGTTCGATCGCAGTTAAATTTTTCGAAGAAAAGTGGTCGAAAGTGGTTCCACGACCAAACTTTAGTTAATTAACCTACTCGTTTCACGGTGGAAAAAGAGCTTTTATTTCCGTGTCGAATCACTTTAGTCTACGCAGTTTTCTGGATAGTCTGCCCTGCCTCTAAGCGTTTCGTTTTCAGCGAACCCGAAGTGAAGGTTTCGCACACAAAACACATCCCCAAGACATTCGTCTCCTATAACCTGTTTTACCGTTGTTCTGCAAGAAATTTTCAACGTTCGGTCATATACTAACTATCTAAAGGAGTTTTAAATGCAATTTATGATTTCTATTTTCACCAAGAAACTGTTACGGTTAGGCCTTACGGACTTTCTCTCCCTTTCTTACGTTACAAGACACTCCTAGGATGTCCTTTGCAAAATTGTCTTAGGAAACGACCTGAAGATAACTGATGTCCTACTAAAAAGGGAAATTTCCAGATTAAACAACTTTTTGTCAACCAGCTTTTTTCCCCTTTTTCGCACGTTTTCTTCCCAATCCTCTCAGAAACACCTTAGTGACACCACAGCTCGAGCATCGGTTACGACGATGTCCATCATGTGCTGCACAGCATAGTGCGGCAGTCACGGTGACTTGCGCCTGATAGTAGACTTTCGCAGCATCTACCACACCCCCTCTTCCCTAATCTCCACCTGGATCGGGTGTCACGACAGAGTCAAGAAAACCGGAGGCGGGGAAGGACGCAGGTGGTTGACACGGCCGAACCAGCGCCTAGGCGTGCCACCACACCCTCTGATTCACAACATACCCTTGACTAAGATTTTTCACCAACAGCAACACCCCAACAGGGGTCAGAAGGACGAGTATGATGAATCGGCAGCCATGCCCACCACCTGTATATCCAACGGGAGCGCAAGCGCATCTATCGGCAGGGAACCAGTTGTAAGGGAATTACCAGCGCATACTAGGCTGCAAGGTCCATAGCTTGCTGATACTGACATAGCATGCGCTTACAGACCTAACCCTAACACAGACCCTGAAACTAACATTTACCGTTACCTAACTCTAAGCACCCATGAAATCTTAAGCAAGTTCATCTTTAATAAGAGGATCTATATTCCCGTGTCTAACTATTTTGCATATTCGCCCGTTTACTGGAGACACTTCAGCAAGTATCACTGAGGAGATGGGAAATGAGATAAATCTCTTTCATTATACCCTAATGAATAACGTTCTTATTCAGGAACGCCTTTAAACTTATAATCAATGTGTAGAAGCTAAATCAACAAAGCGGTTGGGTTCAAGATAATAGGTACACTGACTTCCTCCAATTAAGCGTGAAAGCGTCCCTCATATGACGAAGTTAAGTTGCATAGCATGAATGAGCCGGCATATGCCCTGTTGGCAACTTTGTAGTCTTAAGCCAATTAGTAGACTGGCAATGCCATTAAAAATGCATTATTTTTGCCGACGAACTACACATCTGTTTACTAGTGCAGACAAAATTGTACAAATAAGTGCAGTAGACGCATGTGAATGCAATTGAAAGCATGGTGGGTTGAACACATTCCAAAGTGGCCACTAAGAGCACAAGGTGAGATTTCTAGGTAAGTCAAAATGAACCTACGAAACACTAGTTTATTCGGTATACCCACAGCTAGCGATTGAGGTTCTCTTGCGGACAGGGACGACCCAGTTAGTAAGCTATTCCAAGTGTGTACGGTGAAGAGGATGGAAGTGAACCACGTGATTAAATCAGCACTGCCCGCCTTGCTAACTGGTGCTGATTAGCCAGCATCAGACCCTCGCACATGATTTCGCAAACTGCCTAGTATTTCATGCTCCAGTCACATGTTGCAGTTGAATGGCATGTGCTACATTTGCATATAATCTCCACCAGTTTGCAAATAAGAAGAGGATTTTGACAACTGAATGGATGGTCATTAAATGCGGTGAAGTCATGATGTCCTGTGCATCGATTAATTTACGTCTTTTTGAAAATGATTATTTGTTATTCTGAGGCCTGCTTATGGCTCTAGTAAATATACTGGTTGGCCGACAGATTAGTGTTGAGGATTATTATCGCAAACCTGAAAATGAACAATTCAAATTATTTTGCATATTTGCTCCGTAACCGTCACCAATGCAAGCATTTGTACGTATACGTCCATTAGGTCAGCAGGCATTGGTTCGTTTTGTGGCGATCTAGTAGAAAAATTACTTCGTTTATTTGTCGAATTGTGCATCATAACATAAACATGTGTGTAACATTTGACTAACGCGAAGGCCAACTTCACAAAATTTATTATGTGACAAAATCCTGGAATGAAATCAATTCTAAATGTACTACTGGTTCTCATTCGACATTTTGCGAGCTGCAATGGATGCTCTGGCAATCCAAGTTAAATAACTTGGGCTTCCCTTTTAATCTTGCTCACAGAATCCGCTTAAAAAGTCTGAACATATTTAGTATTCTATCATAATTGCATGAGGATTTGGTAAAAGTCAATTAAAAGAGCACAATGACTTCATGTGCCATTAATTCAGCAGCCAATAAATTCCCTAATGGGTCGACTAAAAAGCGGGTTCGAAGTCAAGTTCAAGGAAACATCCAATGTCTGACTTTTGCGGCAAAATAAATAGAAGAGTAAATAATAGGTAACGAAAAAAGATATCCCATTGGCGAGAGTGTCGAAGCATCCCCGAGTGGAAGATAATCTCAGTCAACAGACACATTGAAGATGATACCTGAGAAGACCATTTTCCCACGACCATGGTAAGAGATGATCCAAGTCCTCCTTGATACTTTGGAGGTCAGCCTCATTTTTAAGAAAGTGGCCAACGACTACATCACCAGTATACATAACGGACAGGCAGTCATCGAATGATCCCGGATCATCGTCTGAATCCAACAGAGTTAAGGGAATAAAATATAATCTCGGAGCTCTTTATAGTTATTTGAAAGAGGGTCAAGATTCAGATTGCCGGACTGAACAAAGTAAGTACGAACAGTAATATGATTTGCAAGCTAGGGGCCATACGGTCGGGAGAGCGACCCTCAAATATCTGCTAATGGGATAGTGCCACGAAAAGGTATCAAATGTAGCAGAATAATCAAAATGTGCATGTATACAGGTAGTCGCAGTTTATTAAATCGGTAAAAAGAGAGTGGACTACAAGGACCGCAGCGTCCAAGCTATTATGTTAAGTTTCATATGCAGACAGGAGAAAATCTAGCGAGATTGGGAAAATGAGATGATAACGTCTAAGTTTAATAATCCAGTGAGCTTAAAAATGCCAACCTTTTGAGGATGAAACTTAAAGCAGACAAAGGTAGGAACATGAATTTTAGTGGTAGCCAAGAGTCTTTGAATGCACGGTTGGACTCACTATTAAAAATGCGACTAATTGAGCCCTGGTTAGCGTCAGTGGGTACCGGTGGAGTTCGTTAGCTAGTGCGTTACCAAGGTAGAAGGTCTGAAAGCGCATGCTATGTCAGTATCAGCAAGCTATGGACCTTGCAGCCTAGTATGCGCTGGTAATTCCCTTACAACTGGTTCCCTGCCGATAGATGCGCTTGCGCTCCCGTTGGATATACAGGTGGTGGGCATGGCTGCCGATTCATCATACTCGTCCTTCTGACCCCTGTTGGGGTGTTGCTGTTGGTGAAAAATCTTAGTCAAGGGTATGTTGTGAATCAGAGGGTGTGGTGGCACGCCTAGGCGCTGGTTCGGCCGTGTCAACCACCTGCGTCCTTCCCCGCCTCCGGTTTTCTTGACTCTGTCGTGACACCCGATCCAGGTGGAGATTAGGGAAGAGGGGGTGTGGTAGATGCTGCGAAAGTCTACTATCAGGCGCAAGTCACCGTGACTGCCGCACTATGCTGTGCAGCACATGATGGACATCGTCGTAACCGATGCTCGAACTCTTGCGGTTAGGTTTAGGAGGTTATAACTAAGGTTGTGGTGAGCGTTATGGCTAGTTTTAGGAGGTGACCGTCAGAGTTCGGATTACGGTTAGGACTAGGGCTAGGAGAGTTAAGGTTAGGAGTAGAGTCGACGTTAAGACACAGGTATAGGGACTCCCTTGAGATTTAGCACGATGCTGCCAGTAGTCCTGGGAATCCATATTCCCTGTCTGAACAAAATTAAGGTATTTCCCTTTGTTACTTACTGTACGAAAGGGCTAAGTACTGTTAAGTGTCCATAGCGTTTCCGTCAAGCTGTATCCATGGTGCCCCGTGAAAAAGGCAGTGGGCTTGTTCCTTAGTGATTTCTTTACCCGACCAATTTATTTTTCTCATTAAATAAGAGTGTCGTGACCTCAACGATAACATTTCTTCTGGTCTTCCATCATAAAAGTCGACTTAAAATGAGTGGATATTGAATAGGGCACTTACAGAAGGAAAGGATTTTAGGTGGTCTTATTCGAAAGATTGAATCATCGTTCCACTTTAAGTCATTTGTTAGACTTAGTGATGATCTGTTCTCTGAGCAGTTTTTATTGTCGATTTTACTGTAGAACACCACGTTCATAGCCTTTAGCCCAATATAGTGGCCAGTTTTTTGATAGTGCGCATCATCCTAATCTTTTTGCCATTACGTTTTCTATTTTTGACAGCACCATGTTTGGAATGGGCCTTTTTTGCATATCGTTCCCTGTGCACGGCAAAGTGTCTCCACGGTGCCATAGACCGCGCCCTTGCGAGGCCAGGTGTCAGTTCAATACCGACGACTGATCTCGGAAAACTAGCTACAATGCCAGAGTTTCATCAATGAACTTCTGGCTCTCTTTACGCTTTAGCTGTTCAGTAACCTTCGTAAGATGAGGAATTGAGGGCTCCATAGGTCATCTACTCCAACACGACTCCAGCAGTATCAGTTACGAGACTTCAAAGCATACCGATGAGTTAGCACTACGTACTGCAGAAAGCAGGGTAACAAACA
>CACRXP010000488.1:46461-80634 GCA_902702965.1 Spirometra erinaceieuropaei
GGCACAAAATCGGCGTAATTCGTGTATGAGATTTTTGTTAGCACCCGCGCTGGTACTAACTGCCTGCTGGCTGCTTGTGAATATGACGACGCTATTCCTTTGGATCTGGAGGATTTCAGCGCAAATATTCATATCAACTTTTGACCGAGCCTCTAGAGGTTTGTCCCAAAGAAGTTCTCTCAGGCTCACGCATTGATATACTAGTAAATTGGAGAGATCAGTATAAACATTTGTTTTTCAGTAAAAAAAAATATCGTCATATCTTCATCTCGAGCGGTGATTTTTTTCATCTAGTTTCTCAAATGCCTTGGAAATTTCACGGATGGCTGTAGTGTCGGAGCAATTTCTCATGCATTCGTGCATGTTAGAGAGGCAACTACGTTAGATCTGGTCCGTGTAATTGTATGAATGAGATTTTTCACCTTTTACCACCTGCGAACACATTTCCTTTACGATTCACCTGGTCGCGAACCATTATAAAACCAGTTCCCTTGACACACCGAAACCCAGGGAGTAGTCAGATGTGTATGCTAGTTACCAAAAGGTGCCTTTTCATGCACTCGCATGTAAATAGAACTAACCTTCGGGTGATGGACAGTTGCTTCGATTATCATCTTGCTTTACGAGTACTGAGCTAAGCTGAATGCCGGCGTTCTTATACTCGCGCGCAAAACCATCCAGTGGGTGTGTCTATTCGCGAATTAAGCGGCTTTGTGGCGGTCACGTTAATCCACTGCACGTCTTCTCACTCTTGTCGCTCTGCGGGCTGGAATGCGAGCGAGCAAGTGTTTGTCTTCCACTGGTTGGTTTGGTCAGATCTCGTCTGCAGTTATTCTCGGCAGAGGGTTTATGTGGAGGGTGTGGCGAGGCAGCAACTTCTCTCTGTCCACTGAATGCGCCGATCCGGGTCGAGTCGGAAGTCACTAAGGTGACCTCACAGTTGCTATTATTAACTTTGTCGGTTTTCTGACTTCTGTATGCTCGCAATTCATTTTATTTGTGAGCTAATGGTGAGAGCCCACGTTGGAGATGATGCAAGTTTTTAAAAAGACGAAACAATTGGGAAGAACTGGGGAGTTTTCATTTTCTCCATAGAGGAATCCCACTTTTTCAAATGCAAAATATCTGTTTTTTCAGTTCGCAGCTCTTAAAATACTTAAGATTAATGATAGAAAGCAATTTTCTAAATCTGAGCTTATTATTTAGCACGAGTCTCAAAAGAATCCGGTCCACCTGGGGACTATTGATCTGCCGGCCGCCGACGGTAACCGAGAATTGTTTAAAAGTAGGTACAAATTGGTGGCATCAATTTCTCGGTGTCCACTTTTGGCCGATCCTCTATCGAGCACAATCGGTTCTAAAAACTTGTAAATCTACATTTTTTCAAAGTTTCCTGAGGGCATTCAAAAATGACCGAATACTGAAAGTGATAGTTCTTTACTTGCCCCAACATCGCCGGTCAGCTGTTGGTCATTTCCTGTAAACGTACATTGCATGTATACTGATGTCAGTTTTCAAGACAAATTAAATTCAAAAATTCTTCTTTTACACGTTGTTCTCTAGGAGGACTTTAATGCATGCGAGATAATATTTGGGTAAACCCCATCTAGGAACTGGAAGTGGAATCTTACATTCACGAAAATTAGGTGGATGAAGGTATTCATAATCACACTATTTTCAAGAAACATGGGGTAGATTAATTTTCCAAAGTTATAATTTAGCCAATTTGTTACTTTTTGCCGAAAAATGCAGTCATAATTTTGGCTGATGGTAGTTTGTTTTAACACGCCGAGAATTTGTAGTCGTAAACAAATATATATTGAGTACCCGCGACATA
The DNA here is from genome assembly GCA_902702965.1 of Spirometra erinaceieuropaei. NCBI lineage: Eukaryota > Metazoa > Platyhelminthes > Cestoda > Diphyllobothriidea > Diphyllobothriidae > Spirometra > Spirometra erinaceieuropaei. The sequence continues at coordinate 48,299 of CACRXP010000488.1, forward strand.
CTGTCAATCTTCTGTGTCACCCGATGCAATGACGATATCAAAACACTTCCTGTCGGACATCAGTTCTGAGCGCATACGAAAACTAGTAGTCGAAGGCTGCCGTGTGACTCGTATGCTAATACTTTCAATAGTGGTCAGGTCACTCTCTGGAGAATCAGTAATAATAGAACAACGTCCAGAATTTAGCAGGGTGGAACAAAATGGTCCACAAACAAACAAGACGACGATTTTTTTCGTTGGACACTGAAAATTACCGTTACATGCCCCTTAAGGTTATTCAAATTAAACCTTTTTATGTCTTCTATGCGCCTTATCAACAAAGGGATGAAAGAATTCTGCCTCCATTAAAAAAACGCCGCAAGTAAACCACTTTTAAGCAGAAAACTAATTAGAAAACGTTGTTTGTTCATGAGTATATTGATCGCAAATTTGCTTTCGAGAGGGACATTTTCAGGTGATCATATATGGGAAGGACTTCCCACAACTACACACCGTATCGACACTAATTTTCAAGAACTGTCGACACCTAATGGTTTGGATGGCCACTAAATTCCGGGAGCAATAAATCTGGCGTTAAACAACGGTGACAGTAAATGGCGAAGTCTTCATCAACATCATAAAGGATGCCACCGGTTATAAAGGCATTGGACATCATAATGTTGCAGGATATCGCCTCTGTTCGTTGGCCAAAGGGGGTATGATTTCAATTCAGTTTAAGATTGCAATATTATATTTTAGACCGCAGCCAACCTCTCCGCCTACGGTCTAAAAAGCATTTTTATTCCCGGACCTGAGTCTCATCGAAAATCTTCTTAAATTAATCAGAAAGATTTGGACACGGCAGGAAAGCATCTTTAAATACAGCAAAAGTTGGATGTTGATTTAATAGTTACATGGATCAAACCCCCATGGACAACTTAGTAACCCCAATGCCCTTCCGGCTTAAAGCAGATTTAAAAGCCGCAGGACACTCGACAAAGTGCTTATACGTTTTACTTGTCATTGCTTTTCATAATTTTGTAGTTGTATGATATTTTTCCTTTCCGCTGACAGTCATGGTAGGCCTTAAGTGATTGTCCGTCATTAAATCGTCTTTTAACTTGGTGGTTTTTTGTAAAATAAGTTATTTCTTAGTCAATAACTAATAGTATACAAACCAAACTCTGTCTTATTTGAAACTTGATCGTTTCTTTGGCGCAGTATGACTCTCGACGATGCGGAATGGAGGTTCGTACGCTGCAACGATTGTAGTTCGCAGTTCGTGACCTTTCATCTGATAGGTCACAAACCAACTGAATTACCGTTTTCAAGTGAATTTATAAAAGTGACCGTATAACGCGAATATATAATCAAAGTTCACACATGTTTTCTGTTGTTTTTAAGGAAGGTACTAACATGAGTCATACCTTTTTGTGTACTGGATAACATAAGCTAAAAAGACTGCTCTCTGTGATGTAATAGGCCTGTTTGAGATATGTGCGTGGGCCTAATCAGTAAATCAGTACTGTCCATTCATTTAAATTAACATCCCTCTGAATGTATTCGAGCTACTTTTAATTTCGTGTAAAATACAACTCGCCTGCAATTCTCGCGGTCTTCCTGCCCAAATCAGTTACACATATGCAAAGGACTGTTAAAATTTCGCCTCTGCAAGCTTCGTATACAGACCCAACAAGGATAAGGCATGCATGTTCTTGTCGAGGAAGATCACGCGACGCCCACTATCGACCCACGCAGACAGTCTCGGTACCATACAAGGAATCCTGTGGTAATGAACAGAACATACTACGACTATCCTACCGTATGTTTTGTGTTTTAGTGTTCGGCAGCGGACTTCAGCTCACATTGTTCTGAGCAGTGAACAAGGAATAAATTGAATTCAACAACATTCGACGATCTTTTACAGTCTCGTCCTTTTGCGTATTTATCAAAAATATCAATTATAATTGCATGCCTTTCATACGCTTGGTTTTCTTCCAACTTAAGCGGCATATTCAAATTAATTCGATGAATAAGGAAGACTGTGGAATTACCGATACTGCAAGTTTTAGCTTCTCCTTCTCGAAGTTGGCCAAGTTGTTTTACCTCAAAACTTTAAGTGTTTGAGTCGAATAAAATATTTAAATGTCTTGCCCATATGGTGATGGCAGCATAAATGCTGCGACCACAGGCTGATACCTGTCCTCCAGTGGAATACAGCGTCAAGGGAAACGGCAATTTCCATTAAAAATTGCCGAGAGTGGAAACATGTCGCGACTCTTTCTAGTCATTAACCTTTCTGAAAATTCGTAACAAGAATTCAGAGGGAGCTAGAAGTACCGTAAAATCAGTTCACAGTGGACTGTGCTACATAATCGAGCTTGGAACCGCGATCTTCAAAATGATCTGGAGTTTCAGTAGTAGTGAAACTGTGGTTCCCAGGTGGCATATCAAAAGAGGAAGAGGCGTTCACCGGGGGACGATTCAGGTCACGGTGACATGCGGGTTGAATGCAACCGCACAGGCGGCATTGGCGGGCCACGCACTGAACAAAGTACGCCATACAAGGGGAGCTGTGCGCAGGAATTTCCCGTCTCTGAAGATGGGTAGACGAATCAACTACTCGAAACGTCGGACCTCCAATAAACTCCTCCTGGTGAACGCCTCTTCTTCTTTTGATCTGGAGTTTCTTCTGCTCGAAACATAAAATTTAGCTCACGCATTTGAGTAACAGCTTCTGTCGCTCGAAATAAGTATTCACATTGAATAACCATCAGAGAAAAAGGATCAGTGATAGGGGTTTGTTACTCAGACCTTCACTACTGGAAGAATTGCATACATCCTAGTAAGAATGAATGTAAGTAATGGGCTCCATCAGACAAGTACTCATTACAACTGAGTCTCCGATTGTGGGTATCAGATTAACGTCCCTTTTCGCAGACTGCGCGTCACTAAAATTCCTATCGGAGTCGACATCTGGTATATGTGCACACTAACCACTATCTAGGTCATTGAGAGGATGACGAACCCATTCAGTATATTATGATTGGGATATTTTTCCAGTCATTTGCGTGGGCCTGACCAAGAAAGTTTAATTTCTCAAAACAGATGCTCAATTGTTCTTTGAGAACAGTGGCTACAGCTGACCAATAACGGCTCAGTTTTCTCCACAGGCTTTGATATTTACAGGAGAATTTTCATATACAATCAAGGTTTAGTCCTAATTTCAACTTAATTGAGGTCAAGGCGATCGGAGACTCTGAAATGGCATGAGCAGGAGACGATTATGGAGGAGGCACTGTTTCCTAAAACTCTATGACATGAGAGGAAAGTACAAGTGATGTTTCCTAAAATGCTTACAAAGACAAAAATTAAGATCCTGCACCAATACACAATAAGCTTTCTCTTAGACTCAATCAGCTTGTGGTAAATAAAACTCGCGTGACGTCGATCTCCAATTTCTTGCCCATATCTATTGTTTACCGAAGCTATACGTAATTTGACGGGACAACTAGGAAGAGGAAACATATATGTGTTAATCAACTGATCGACTTGAATAATACTGTTAAATCTTATCTCACAAACGCGCGAGGTGCCATTAGATCAAACTAGGAAGTCATCACGACCTGGTACTCTGTCTTAAGAACCGATTTATCTCACAGTTTGGTAATTTAACCAGCCATGATTTTTGGATACCACGTTAGCAGAGTGGCTGACCCTTCTCAGGCCCGACGCAAAAGCGTCGCACGTTTCTCTGACTGACTCCGCATCAACACGCCTAGTCAGCCAAGGAACTACAAAGAAGGCCTAGCGTAATCAAGTTTTACTTGAACTCAACTATTCACAGGCTACTTTCCGACGCGAGCCTACTGGATCCGTTTCGTAACCTTCATTGGTGGAATCAGCGAGGGTACAGTCAAAAGATTGTGCGAGTAGTCAGTATTTAGTCCACCCCCTGATGCGTCGATATAGATGGAGTTTGTATGCAAACGAACCAATTTTCAGTTAGCTTCATAAGGGACCCCAAACGCTGTGGTCTGTGATGTTGCCTTTGGCTGACAATCGAAATAAGGTCAGTGGGCAAGGAGGGGTGATGTAGACGCATCAAAAGTCTGCATCACTGTAAACACGGCCGCGAAAACCTTGTCGTCTACAACGATCAAACTATCAAGCAATGGAGTTCTCCCAATTTTCTCCATGACGAAAGCGGAGAGACCCTAATATGATATAAGCAGCCTGTTAATTTGTAATTAGATTCTCGTTTCGGTAGCAATTGGGAGGGGGCACCCAAATATCCGTTGCCTAGAAATAATACCGGCTATACCTATTTGAGTAGGTTATGACCCTACATATTTGTTGTTTCATCCGAACTCAGTTTCATCTGACCTGCTGTACACATGTTGCTTCACTTAGATTCTCATAGTCTCCAACATTTGAGATGTGACCGCTGCAGACCGGGGCATGGTTAATCAAGCTTGACCTACGCTTACACGGCTGAAGAGTGACAGCGGTAGTGGGTTTTCGGCTAAATCTACCCTTGCATACCTTAGGAGAGTTGAGAAACGATAGCTGTAGACCGACCATTGGTTTGCCATCCTTCAAATATGCTTGCTTAAGTCACGAGTGACGACATTAGTCCGTTTGCGGCTTACTTTAAAACAGCATAGCTTAGGAAAGTTGGGTAATGATCGCCTTAGATCAATCCTATATTTACCAACCTTGACATTAGCTTCCGCAGCTGAAGAGCGAGCGCAGTAGTCGATATGCGGCTTATTCTATGGTAGCATACGCTCAAACACTTGCGATACAATCGCTGTGGACCGGCCATTTGGCTTAGCCATTATGGCCATTTCTTCCTTAGGTGAGGAATGGCCGCAGTTGTACGTATGCGGCTCAATCTATGGCACCATACCCTTTGAACAGTTGCAAAACGATCACCGTAGACTCACCCTACGTTAAACAACCTTAATATAAGCTTCCACTGCTGACAAGCCACCACAGTAGTCCCTATGCGGATTATTCTATAGTAGCTTACCTGCGGAAAATTGCAATGCGATCGCGGTTGACCGAGCGCTTGGATTAACAAGTGTTACCATTTCTTCCAGAGGTCAGGAGCTACCGCAGTCGCCAGTGTGCGGCTCAGTCAATGGCTGCATAGCTTAGGACAGTTGCGATAAGATCGCTGCTTTGTCCGGTAGTATTCTTTTGGGTGCCCTCTCCCGATTGTTACCCTCGTTTCTCCCTGCGATCTTTTCAGCTCAGACGGGTATCAGGCAGGGAATATTTTTAATATGCTATATGACAGCCATGAAAACTTGCGTAAGTTAAGCAGCTCGGTCGCAAACTAATCTGTTATTTTAATTATCTAACATAGGTGTTCCGTTGGAGTTATGATTCCAGTTCACACACAACAAACATTAGACATCGTAATCTGTGCAGTAGTAATTGTGATTGACATTTGATAAACTGTCAAGGTATAGAGGCAGGGGCGAGCCATCAATGTCTTGTTCTGGAAAAAAAATCCAATTTGGACATGTATTTCCCTACGGTTAAAAAAACTGCATTCTCAAATGCCCCGATGCGGACGAAGAGAGTACTATGGGGATAGGTTTACTTGGCACATGAATTTTGGAAGGAAAGTGCAGCTTTTTCATTGCAAAATTATGATTAGCCCTGTGTATGTTCCGATTGTGTAAAGCGCGTGTCTGTTCCCTCCGTCGTGTCTCAACGTGTCTAGTTTGTTCATAGTTTGCTGCATGTTTGTACTTGAGGCCTCGTTGGGTCACCATCAGATGGAATACATGCAAAATAACCTTTCCCAGAAATCGCCATTTCTTGTTTGGTTACACTAATTGGCAGTTTTATTTTCGCTATGCTCAGTGTCAAATGTTCTTTGTTAAATGGGGCCAGGGCTGATAATAAGGCGAGGTATACGATACCTCCAAAAACCACTCACCCAGTCAGCTGTCAATCATTTTTTTAATGCAAGTGTGTGCCGTGAAAGTATTTTAAAGAATGTATAGAATTTTGACACAGCGTAAAAAAGGAAACCAAAGGATTGATTCAAGTCGGTGAGCCTACTAAAAATGAGGGGAACAGTTGAATGGCAAATGCTTATTAAAGGGCATCGTGAAGTCGATCGCGTAATCCAGCTGACTGCACAGTTTCGGCTCCCCGTCCCGAATTGCCTCAACCCCAGACCATCAGAGAAGATAATTCGTTCGCCGGATAAGCATTAGCTTTGGATCAGGAACATGGTCAGTCCTCACTGTGTGTTTTGCCACTAAATACTCGCCAGCCTAGCTTGCAACACCAGTTACCACGTTTTTGAGCATTCAGCGACCACACTTTCGACCAAAAGATCGAAAAAAGGAAGGTTATCATTGAACACTGTCCCATTGAGGGCCACGGTCCTCTTCACTTTTTTCTGAAAATGGAAAACTATAAAGAATCTGTGTAAATTCGGATCGAAATTTGCTATTGTGAGTGTGCTTTTACCTACATATCTTCTCGGGATTTAGATGAGTCAAATCTATTGCCGTTCTTGGGTGTTCGAACGCTGACAAACGTTGCAAATATTGTAGAGCAAGAATTAAAGTTTTTCAAAGGTACTCGATACCGTTTATCTGGACTATGACCGAAAACTTCGAAAACATACTCAATCCCTTAATTGTGTGTTGTATGCTCGCATAATCTCCTCCAATGTTTTATCAAAATATTCACCAGTAACATACCGACTGATCAGTCCAAGGTGCAGTTCATTTAGTGGTCAGGAGCACTGGTTACAGGCTGCTAAACTCCGTTTTCTGATTGTATATGTACACATTCTAATTCAGGTAGAATATGAAATGGAAAAAACGATAGAATCATACGCTATACGCTCCATTCACTCTATTTCCTGCAGAAACCGGTGCTTGAGAAATGGTCGACAGGTCGGCCATAAACGTCCATGATATACGCCATTCCAACCGTCGATTTCGACGATATCCGCGATGCGCTACACGCCAAAGTGCAACAGGCACGGTGACTTGCGCGTGAACTAGTTTATAACGATAGTAGACTTGCGCAGCGTCTACCGCACTCTCTCATCCTCCCCCATTTGGATCCGGTGTCAAGGAAAAGTCAAGATCGGAGACAGGGAAGGACACAGGTGGATGACACGATCGGCCCCGCACCTTGACGCTCCCCTTCAAACCCCCTGGTCCACACAACAAAGGACCAGGTTTTTGACCAACTAAAACAATGGGGGGGGCGGTAGGGATCCCAGTATGCGCGATGTCTGCCGGCAACCGGGTCTGCCACCGCACCCCGAATGTTGGCATTTTGTATGGCGAGCAAGTCCGATAACGCCAGCCAGAATCCAACGCGGTCCCCGTGTTGATCCAGCGCATCTACCGCTTGGCCCCTTTTGGGGGCACTCATGACATACAAAATCTGACAGATAAGTCGGGCTTAGAAACGCTGCCCAGAAGGACGTGAGAGAAGGGAATTGCCATTAACGGCTTATTTTGCATGGTCAGCGAGCCATACCGCAGCCTATACTGCATCCTTCAATCAAGCCTCATCCGTAAACACTACGTTTGCATGGTTTTCATTTCAGGTCCAGCAACTTTTCTTCATAAATTCCAAACACAAAACGAGTTGTGATGGCTCATCAAACGGCGACGTTTAAATCCACAATTAGCACTATGACTGCTTATGACTGAAATAAATTATTCTTCTGTGAATACTTGCTTAAATCTAATTCCGCACTTGCCCAAGGACCCCAATGTGTGCTTTGGAACCCAGCATAATCTGATCTACATGTATGCAAATCTTTCCAGTTGTTAACGAAAAATAATAACAGTTCTGGCCGTCACTAATGGATGGAAATATAAATGCTATCTGTTAATCCGGGGTTAGAAGAGTAATCAGATTTAAAAATACCCGCACGGATTCTCCTCCGAAGGAAAATTATAAGTTTCAAAACAACGTTACTAAGATTGTGCGCAGTACTTTTTCTGATGCAAATGAACCAATCCACATGAACCGCAGGCTCCAAAATGTCCAGAATGCATTTTGTTTCTTTGTTGACATGTCTGATAAATTCCATTTGTAAAACCTGAGAGAGATATGCTGACACACCCAGTCACTGCTTATGGTACTGGTTCTGCCGTCGCTTAGGGGTCACAAGGTCAACCCAGTGCAATCATCGCGTCCATCACGTGAGGGATTTCTTTTCATTTTTGAATGGTTGCTTCTGCATGACGCCCTACTAGACTATCAATGACCCGCAGACAAGGGGATTACCCGGTCATATTTAATTACGATCCATCAACGGGTCGAACGTGAAACTTTTAGATTCAACCTTATGTGCTAATTCTGCACATTCTAACAGGCGGAGATCCTGCAAGGTCTCTCACACAGTTATTTCAAAAAACTCAGTATTTCAGAGCACACGGCTCCCACTTCGTCTAAAGGCATACTAATCTAAAATTGCGTTTCTTCGGGCTGTGTTGCGTGCTACATAGGCGAAATCTCACCTTCTATTAGGACTGGTGTATCTACCCATTAAAGTTTCTCGTTAACACACTTAGAACTATTGAAACAAAACAGCGGGTCTAGCCCCCTTAGCAATAGTGTCGAAATATGATGCTGACGCGAGGGTTCCTGAATGACAAGTCAAGGAAGGCAGAGTTATAGGAGAGACTTTACTAGGGCTAGGGAGCGTACAAGCCACTCAGCAGGCAGTTGCAGCAAGTCGTCTCATTCGGCCTGTGTGTGGCGTTGAGGTTGCTGGTCCCTGGTGCGTGCGTGAGACTTGGCTCTGTCTGCCTGCAGCCAATCAGCGTCGGTGGGTCCCGAGTCCTCGTCACGCTAACGCCAAGCCATGTGCGGATCCAGAAATGCATTAACAGGGAGTATGGGGCGGACAGAAAGTCATCACGAGTAAGCGGTCGCGCTGGCGATCGCGGGGAGCAGACTGCTACAATGGCTCTGCATTTCCATAACACGTGAAACTCGGTGGGCTCTCCAAACCTCGAGATTATATCCGAGCGATGGATAGGCTACAGAGAAATGTTGGTAGCCAATATCTATTACAACCAGACACTGCACGGGGCATAGTAAGCTCATCAGTCAGATACGGTGGCCGAGCTGCCTATCAAAAGTAGAGGCGTTCACGCGGAGGGTTTTGTTTGTGCCCCGTCGTTTAAAGTGGCACTTTTGAATACGCATCTGCAAAAACTAGAGAGGCTTGTATACAGTTCTCAGTTCATTGTACGTGAGAGGAATGTGCATTGCGCCTGACGTGTTCATCGCCAACGTCATTTGCGGGTGTGTATCGGACGTCCCTTTGCTCTGATGTGAGTCGCCCCCGTGCCTGCTGACAGCTATACTGACGGTCTCATATATTCGTAACATCAAATAAAGTTCTCGGGACCAGTTTGAATGAAGGCAAGTTCACGTGGTTCTTGGCTCGGTACCCGGTTGACATTCAGATATCTTGAGCCTGTTCTGTGAAATTGCGATTTCATCTTGCCGTCTTATTGATGCTAGAGTTGTGGATCTATCCCGATCGCACGATACAGGTTGTTATCTCCGACAGCCCGTCTGGCTTCCAAACGTCCAAATGGTGTTTTAACAGCCATGATTGCAACCGCCGCTGGCTTCACCGGCGTAATTGACCCCTGTTCAACCGTAAACAATGTTTAAGATCGGCTGGCACTTTATACTTAAGGGAGAATATTTCGAACTCATCGCTCAATGGCAGCATGCCGAGTTCCATCTATGGGCGACTCCTGTTCCAACTGGCGTGGGAATTTATCCATGTCCTCGTAGATTTTCGGAAGGCCCAATAAAGTAGAATGATCTGAACCTGGCAATGGAGCCCTATTTTAACACAAAAAAGCCTGTTGTGATTGGTCATAATGTGACCAAGAGGGGCATCAGCGCGTGTATTGAAGGAGACAAGATCATCAAAGCCTAAAGGTGTGAGGTGACGTAAATTTACGCGGTTAAAGTCATCGCATAAGAGAATAAGATATTCGCAGGACAATATAACAAGGTTATGTGAAAGTCGGGCAAACGGGCTAGTGCATCTTCACAGGTAGAGGGGGTAATGCTAATACTAGCAGATATACTGTATTTAAAAGTACTCAACAAACGGAGCTTGCATAAAACTGCGATAAGATCTATCAAACCAGCGGAGCCAAAAAATATGGAGTTACAGTCTCTACACCAATTTGGGTTAACAAAAATAGTAATGTCTCCACCTCTTTCACAAGATGAAGATTTTCTATCCGTTCGAAAGCAACAGAAGGACGAGGAGTAATTAGTTGCGAATCAATGTTATCATCGAACCACGTCCCTTGAAGACAAATTATTTCAGTTCTATTGTGTTCTTTCTTCGACGAAAGTGGCTCCAAATCGTGAGCTCCTCTCACCAAATGCTCATGAATGGGCTCCGGGACCTAAGAGCTGTCAAACTTGCTTGTTCCCGTCAGGCTTAAAAATTGCCGTACTGAACCCCCCGGTAAAGCGCGTGCAAATATTTTCGTTTGTGGTGCCATGGGTGCTTGACGTTCTAATCCTGTATTTTCAGCGCCCTAACCGATCTTGTGTGTAGAGTTGTATACAGCTTGTCGTCGGAATGGCGACAAATGAAAGCTTGCCCTTCATTTCTTGCGCCATCGTGGATTGTAGATCAACACCGTTTAAACTGTTTGAACTGGTTTTCTAAAAAAGAATCAGCAGACGAGGTAACGAGCATACGTAGCTTTCGATAAATTCTCGTCGGGCCAGTACTAGCGCGAGTACTAGAGCTGCGAGTTGCAACGTACAGTAATACAACGTATTGTATCAGACGGTATTTTCCGTTGATTGTCCTGGCCGTTAACTTTGGAGGAATAGGCCATTGAAAAGAAATGTAGGCACTTGTGGAGACAGAAGGCTACTCGAATTCGGAGTGTCGTCGGCGAATCATCGAATGTCAAGACCTACTCTGACGATGTCAATAGTTGTCGTTTTCGATCGCAGAATACCCTTCTATAACCTTGTGGGCATCAATTCAATCCTTCAAAGGCATGACCTTCTGGACTCAAAATTCGATTTTGTATATCCAGTACCAATCTTGTCATCTTTTGAACTGGCCAAGAAAGCAACTACACGCTATGGAGTTTCCAAATTCCGAAAATGCCTTTCTCCACAATCTCCTAGAGTTTTATGCGCCTGCCTCAGTGTAACTTCTTAACTAGCGACTAGCATCGCAAAAAGACTGTGGAATCAAGGTGAGACACTGTATTGCGCAATACGAAGGGCAGGGGGGCGTGAGACACGGCGGTGTGACCTTGAAACGTAAAAGCCAGGAAGTCAATAAAAGCGAAAAGTCGAGATCCAGGATGCACTTAAAAGTGTGACTCAATCACTGGAATAAGAATTGTAATAATATTAAAAGGTACTAAAAATTCTTGCTTTGGAGACTCGGCTCCATTCATCACAACCAGGATGTTCATTTGCGCTAATATTCTGCATGGGTAGTTTGCATGTAATTTAATTCTTGGGAAGTGCATGTCGCTTTCACTCGAGGCTCTGCATCGCACCTCGAAGAAACGTATTCTTTAGTATGGTCAATGAACAGTTGTACCGGCCTTCTCGAAAGGACCAAAAGTTGATGATCATTTGAAGCTTGAAAATGAGGGACTCATATGTTGATCTCCATTCAAATCAAACTTGTTATCAAGAAAACTCCAAGGGTGGAAATTAGACCTCTGTTTGGTGGAAATATGTAAAACAAATACACTGATATATAGCTAGATTGCAGGTGACGACCATTGCGTACGTAAAGTTTTGGAAATGTTGCAACGTCATTGAGAATCGAGCTAGGATGTAAAACTCTATAGTTTTACCAGAGCTCATCAAAAATCACAAATAATGTCTTTGGTACAGGCATTTCTAGGTCCCTGCAGTCTTATATAAGCCCTTCAGTTATTCGGTTATTCTGTCAGAGTCAGCAGCCTCTAAACCTAGTGATTGGACTACGACTCTGGAAGCGGATTAAAAGATGGCTGACGAATTTACTTACAATATGACGAATGACTCCTGAACATTCTGGGATTAATCCCTAAGAGGGTTGCAAGAATGCATATAAAGATCGGTTATGTGGTTGATTCAAAGGTTCTGCTCAGTGAATTTACCTGACAATAAACGGTGTCTAGATTTAAACACTGAGAATTTGGCCTAGAGCCCTCACTAATTAGACGACTGCGATGAATATGTTGGTATTCATGGGGGTTTCTGTGGAATATTAAATATGGATAATAAATTTCCTAGTTATTGAGCGGTGCCTGATCTGATTTCGTGTCGCGTGTTTTGATATCAAAACCGCTCACGAAGAACAGACAACAAAAGCATGCCCAAAACTCATACTGCACAATATCTAATCTTTTGTAAAATCTCTCCTTTTAATCTTGTGATTTTCCGGCATAATAACCTCCACCGGCAGATTATTTGAAGGTGCACCCAAACACATATTTGTTCTATTGTCCGTAGTTTATCTGATATTGCAGAAGACTCTGGAGATGTTTTCCCTTGATTTACTATGAAATTTCACAAATCTAGCGACGGTTCATCAAAAGCGCAGGAATAATTATGAGGAGACGCTTGGGAGAACAATAATGACAGAGAGCTTGAAGGAACAAAGAACCGGCAGAAGCCCATGTCGTTTTTTTAAAAAAGTACTCTAGAATCGGATGTTTGTAACAATTATTTATATGCGACAGTTTCCAATGCGATGCCTGACGGTTCACGGCAGACCCCCTACAGTTATATATAAAACCGATGTCCTTTATACGACGTAACCACAGTAAACGTACTTTTCTTGTCCACGTTGAGAGGAATAATGCCCTCTTAAACAATAATAATCGCAGGCATACTACTGTACTACCCAATTAATATTCATTTTCCGTAATATTATCTAAAAAATGGCCAAATTATTGTTAGGGGAAATTAAGAATATATTTTGTTTGTCTGTTTACTAATCGGTAGCGTGATCATAACCAGATTTGCCACTGACGAACTTATTAGAAACTATGGACAGTCAGGGGATTATAGACCTCCCTGCTACAAGTGGCCTTACGCTGGCTTCCTGATGGGGATGTCCATTTCACTGCTATAGCGCTAACCCTATAACCCTTTGCCTAGTCCTACTAGGCCTAACCTTAATCACAACCCTAACCCTAACTCTAGCGTTAACACAAACCCTAGCCCACCATCCCCCCCCCCAGGAATTTAGCGCAAAGCCACCTGCAATACGGGGATTTAAATTCCTGTGTCCCGCTGTTTTTAGTATCTGCCGCGTGTGAAGACAGTAAGAAAGATCTATCATTGTCGCTTCTGCTAGGAAGAACAGCGTTTGTCTCATTCTCGTCAAGTGCGTTTCAGCAGGATAGTCCTGACAAGGTCGATAAGATTCAACAAGTCCGAGCAACTAAACGCCACCTTCGAGCATACGTGTGTGTGTGTCAGTATTTCTCTCCCGTTGACCCTCTGCCGCGAAAGTTGGCGAGCAAGAACTTTCTTCTGAACCTAAACAGGCTAAGCACCAATTAAACTGTGGTTTCTTGCTTCTTTCTTTCTCCTTTACCGGAGGTCGATTGCCTTGCTAAACAAAGATACAGGACTAAAGACTCTGCACCATATCCCGCACTAGCTCCTGCCGTTTCCTCAGCTTCGCGGATTGCACTGTGCATTGCTGTTATTAAATAAGTAGACGAGATGGAAAATCAGTATTAAAAAGTTCCGTCATGATCTGTTCCGTAATCACCCACAGTTTATACATTTCGGGAGAAAATGTGATGGCGGCTGCCCTTATTTCATACAAATATCGATGATGCAAGTATACGTTGTATTGTTGTCTATGGTGTTTTTAGTATTTTGAAATGTTCGACGATTATATAAGCAGTAATAGCGTAAATTGCCTTAGTTGCAGTAGGAATGGAGTTAGTTAGACTGCTGGCCGTAAACTTAGTTGCATTCATAGCCTTGATGCTGATGAGGATAGCAGTGCTGCCAAGAATGATTGAGATTAACTGTATGGTAAAGAATATAGTTCCGGTACGTATTAGTGTGGTGGTCTTGGACGTTTCCTATACAATATGGACAAAAATTTTCTCTTCAGCTGTACCTTATGGGACATTGTTACTGACACCTCAGTTAAAACAAACCTCTACTATCCTCCAGACAAGTTCCAACTTCGACCAGTTTTCTTGTATCTGAATGTATTTTGAACTTTTGATATAAGTCAGAATCTGTGTATAACCACCGTTCTCTCCCACCGTATCTACCAGCTGGCTCTGTGTCCGTCTGGTGCTTAAGAAGCACAAAAATGTGATTAGTTTCCTGGATCCCTGGGCTTCATCTATCCCTAAGTTTTAAAACCATTTCAGTGTCACTTACGCATCTCCCAGAGTTAATTTTAAGAGTTTTCAATGGGGATCGGATAGCCGATTCGTCAGAATTATGTTTTTTGCAAAAAAATAATGAACACAGGTTTAGCGCACAGTGGTTCAGAGTACTTAACTCTTTACACCAATGTGACGGCCTTCGGTCTTTACGCACGTGCAAGGATCACGTGCTTCTTCGTGAGACTTAACTTCGCTTAACCACGCAGTTAGTTGACTCGGGCAGGAAGGAAAACGATTGTTCTCATAAAGCGAACCAACGAAAAAAACGATCGATGAACAACAGCGTAATGACCAAATATTACCAGGAGGCTCCGTTGGGGCCAGTCCAAGGCGCAACATCTACGAGTACTCAAAAGCATATCCTCATTTCATATGACTGTCCTCCCATCTCAAACGAAAAACTGCCCTTTTACTAAAGGATAATGGAAGAAGTCGATAAGTCGAACATAGTTCGCAGACGTAAAGAGGAATTTTAATTTCCTGAAGATTATGTGAAACCGAGAGGGATTGTATTGCAAACTGTTTCCGAAGTGATCTTGGCCGAAACATCCACCTTCCGCAGTTGATATGTGAATGCATCGTCAGGTGTGTTAGCTTGACGGTGTCCCTTTGCTTCGAGAAATTCGGGCTGCATTGTTTGGCGGATTCAGAAGCTTAATCACCTGGCCAGGAAACGTTTTGTTTTTAATTTGGAATAAGAATTTTATCACGCTCGCGTGGTCAACGGGCACTGCTTTGCTTGTTTGTTCTGTTGGTCATATCAGCTTGATGTTGGGGAACTCGGCTATTCGTTTCTGCTTTAGTCTATCAATTCTCTACAATTCTTCTGAAAAGACTTGCATTTTGAGGTCCTGCGACGATACACTATGATACATGCAAAAATGTTCAATGCGCCCGAACGACATAATGTATCTTAGGAGTAAGGTATCGATACAATGTATAGTCCCAAGCGCCTATAAGTCGTTGCATGTTCACTTTTTTTCTTGAATGGTTATGCTTGGTTGTGAAAATAAGCATTTTATCCAAATACGGCGATTACCGTTAGGTCGGCATTTGACCTTGTGGCATAATGTTAAAAACATTTGCTGATTCAGTTCAAAAGAGTGAAAACAGGCAAGGCAGACCTTTCGATCATAAGGGGAAGTTTGGCCAGTTTTGCTGATGGACAAGGCACTATGGGAGGAATTGTGTTCTCAAAGAAATAAAAAGATGTACCATACTAAGACTTATTTTTTCCCGATGATTATACTTGACCCTGGCATTGGAATTCAAGTCCTCCTTCTCTGGTGGAGATTTTGCAATGTGACCCCTTCGGCATCCAAAATTACCACTACTCTGTGTGATCAATTTTCACTTCTTTCAACGAGCGAGTTTGACTTAAGCGGATGAAACAGGCGAAAAACTATGTGCCGATATGTGTTTCGACCCATGTGACTGCCCCGATTCTGAAATCCTAGTCTCGTGAACTATATATTTATCTTAATTATTGCTTACCTAGTCGATGGTAATGAGTTCTTTCATGGCAGTTATTGAGGTATTAATAGGCCTGCTGGAGGTCTGACCTCACTCCGATGGTGGGAGCCGATCAATCCAAAGCCTTTCGTTTCTCGTTGTAACTGCGACCAGTGCAAAACAACCTTCCTAACAGTGGCACGATTTGAAAGTACATTTCGACTGATGCGCAACTACGGCTTTCCGGCACGCAAATAAATTGTCGAGCAAAAAAACCTGGAACAGCTTCACTCGGTGGTCACTTTGGGCGAAATTCAATGACAGAAATTGTTGCCCGCAAATTGCAGAACATGTGAAAGTGAGCCGTATAAGTTATCTCCTTCTTTGGCACTCTAGAACCACACAATAATTGATACATTTTAGTTATTTTCTGCATCTTCGAGAGTTAGCCCCGATGTTAGGTCCATTTAGCTCGTTCCAGGCAGCAAAGCTCCAAGTTCAGTTCACCCAACCTTTAGTAGTTTGTGCAATTGCGAGGGAAGCACCATTTAACCTCTAGTCGATAACTTTTGTAATTAAAAAATTGAAAATTCGAGAGTTGTAAATGTTGTGCAGTTTCAGATAAAGTGAACAAACCACCTCAAGGTTACCATTAGCTTCCAAAAAATATCTTCTAAGTCTTAAATTTTTCGGTAAGCTTATGTCAGTCTAAGGATGGCTGTGTGGCAGTGGGAAGGTGTCTTTCGGTGAGACATGATAAATTTTAAACGTTTTTTTTATTTACTGTTAAAGATCTGATAGATTTTGGGAAGTAAACTTTATGTCAGGCTTTGCTTCGGGCGTTAGGAATAGGTCTTTCCTGCTTTCCTCGGCGCCGCTCACTTAAATGGCGTAGCATTATGAATCTGTGTATGTACATGTAAATTTATAAGGTTACAAGCAGAGCCCTAGATGACTCTATTTGTGTTAGTTAATTTTTGTATATTTCTAGTCAGTATAAAATCGCAAACATTTTAAATCATTTTGGAGTTAAACTGCGGCACAATTAGGAATGATTGTTGCTGCTCGGTTAAACTCAGTGCGAAAAGAGATTAGATCACGAAATATTGTACAAGCCTGATCGTAAGTATTCACGTTATGAAAGATGAGACTTACTTAAAAATTTTTTAATCAAGCTTTCTTTTGAAATCAAATGTGCGGTTGGCCGTCACCACCTCGCTTGGAAGAGAAAGAGAAGGACAGATAGATGAATAAGAACAAACGTTCTCCAACAACTGGCCGTTCTGCTTCATTAATCTTGATAGGTTATCACCTTATCCCATTCCGCGACCATAAATGGAATATGGTCGAGCCCACGATTTTTCAGTTAAGTGACTTTCTTGAACGTGTCAATTAACTATTTTCGGCTTGTGGGTCCATTAAACTCTACAGCGTAGATGTGTCCATTTGACCTCAAGCGGCTCTCCGTCCAAACACAGAGCAAGGTCTCACAACAACTGAAATATGTGCATAATTCCACAACCACATCAGTTACTTTAGGGCGCTTAACCCTCATAACTTTACCGACGCATCAAACAGCACCTAGAGCTTTTCATCTTTCGAAATTAGGGGAAATGTGAAATAAATTCTCTTTTATCATTACAAGTCATTAAACGCCCAATGCGTTTAGCCCTCATTGATGATGTGCTACATTGTGCGGCTTTTTCGAGTCCCAAGCACGACATACCTAGTGCCACACGGACTTTAAACACCGACCTTCCCTTTATGTATCCGGCCACTTTGCCCACAAGTCGATTCGAACGTCGTGTAGAAAATGGAATACATTCAAATTCGTTCAGTCATCGAATAGCAGTGTCAGAACATAGCCGATAGAATATCCAAATTTAAAGATCGGGTTTTTTTCGCTCAGAGCAGACGTCCAACAGCTCAAGACTTCAGCGGTTCCATTCAGTTAATATTTCTTTGTTTAACGTCCGATATATCCACTGGATTTGGATATGTAGGAAATTCTCAGATCCGACGTAACTAAGACAGTAATCTAAGTGGCCAAATCTCAATTACAGATGTAGAGGCTCGAAGATAGAATAATAACAACTGTAACTTCTACTGTTTAAAACATATTTGGTTGGCTGCTACGTCCAAATGTCATTCCACACAAAAATGGAAGTCATCTCTAGATTACTCATTTTGCTCTTCTCGCCATTTCTTGCGACACAAAGCTCACTTGCCAGTAACTTTCTTTGCAATTCAGACAGCCGTCAAGGTGGATTACTTCACTGGCAATTGACAATTGCCTCTACAAAATGAATTCAGTGTTTGCGTGTGTTGTCGAGCTCCATACATGAATCAAATCTTAAAAACACTTGAAAGTTCGGCCTTTGTGACTGACAATGTCCACGGTGCATCCCACAACAGCGCGACATTGAACCTCCGAAACTATGATCAGCACAGTCATCTTTACCATCCCTTTACGCGCCCGTAGCCTCGTCAACTACCACTCTCACTATCAAAATCCTCGCCGTTAGTGATGTGGACTCGGTCCTAATCTGTTCTTACTGCAATCCCACACTCACCTTACCCATCGGCTTGGTCAGTCACTTTCGAATACATCGCAAAAAAAGACTGGTGAACCAGTGCCTGGAGTACCAACATGCATTCGTCCTATCCGCATTTGTAGTCCACACTGTCCATGCGCACTCATTCACCTATTCGGTCACATGCGTATCCACGACAGCAGAGTTCACTGCAGTGCAGATAAACTTAGCACATCTCACACATTCCCCAACTCTCTCTCATCTCCAGCCCACTCAAGTCTCCATCACTCCATACGCTCATCATTATCATCGCCGCCACCAACGAAACCGACTCTACGGCTCCCGACCTATCCTGCCCACATTGTCACCGCACAGTTACTTCACGCATCAGCCTGTTCGGTCACTTGCGAATACATCGCACACAAACTGGCAAGCCAGTTCTGGAGGCACCAACATACAGTAGACGCCATCGTGTCATGGACCGACATTTTCCACCGTGGCAGATGATGGTTTCGAGTGAGAATCCGAGACGTCAGGCTAATAAACGGTCAGATGTGTTTATGTAGCCCCACCTAAAGTAAACAAACCCCAGTCACATGTAATATGGGACCGATCGTAATAGAGGTTTGTACAGGTGGGGCCGGGGAACGCACAGGCGACGCGGTCATGTAGTTATATGTAAGAGAAAAGCTATTGGGAATGCGCGGTTGTACTTTGAGTGGTTGACAAATAGTTGCCCCAACCCCTAACCCCTAACCCTAACCTCTAACCCTAGCCCCTAACCCTAGCCCTTAGTCCTGATCCCTAACTATAACCCCTAACACTAACTCCTAACCCTAACCCTTGACCCCAATCCCAGCAGTAGTGTTTTCATCAGATGGGACTACATAATAACATCTTACCCAATATAATGCAAAAGGCAACCAGCTCTTTTCTATCACATTCCATGATTACGCTGTCTTCTTAACTGTGACGAAGGTTGAATTTATGGCCATTCCGACACAAGTGGGCAGCACAAAAAGTGAGGTGTGTTATTACAAGTGCCCATTTATACTTCACGTTCGCAGGCATGCGAATAAGCAGCCAACCAGGACTTTATAGAGGTCTAGATTTCTGATGCTAAAGCAGTGAAGTGTCACTTATCAGAGGCTGTGGTCCAGTATATAGGTAGGCTTTTCTCGCGGCTACCTGCCTGAAAGAGATTATAGATACCGCCAACCTATGGCTGTTCTTACTGGCTCTTATGATGGACTCTTGTACGAACCCAAAATATCAGAAAAGATCAAAAACCTTCCTCCGCCCCCTGCAAAGGATGGCTTCCTTGGGAACTGAATTCGCCTCTGACCAAGCGATTAGTCTAAACCAGTATTTGCCAGGCGGGTACCTTTCCATGAATTTTGCTATTGCACCAAGGCGACTTCCTAACAAATGGCTTAGCACGTAGAAGCTGTGGCCTTTGGCTGAAATACTCATTTACTGCTCTGGTACTTCCAGTCCTGTACATTCGAGACAGAATAAACAGCCTCACTGTCGAAAAATTAACCGGCCTCTCGATCAGCCTCATCTCGAATAAAACCGCTGAAAGGGCTGACTTATATGACCCCCTAAACAGGACATGAGAACACGAACCGCCTGCAATACAGATAGTTTTCAGCCAGATTTCAGTCAAATTACGGTTAATTTTAAGGTTAGGGTTAGGGTAAGGATTAGATTCAGGGCTAGATTTAAAATTAATGGTAAGGTAAGTCAGGATAAAGTTTAGGGTTAAGGTAGGGGCTAATGTTAACTGAGGAGTTAAGATTTGGGGTAGGGCTAGAATCAGTACTAGAGCAACGGATCAGTTTTGTATTTAGGTTATTGTGCGGGCTAGGAATCGGGGATATTTGGCCCTTTAGGGAATTATGTGCAGGTCCGCCTCTACTACTGGGGCGGGGCTTTCCTCTTCCCATGTCCTGTTTAGAGTTTCATACAAGTCAACACTACCAAATTCTTAAACAACACTTCAGCGTACTAGCAGAGCAATGATTCCTTACCAATGACGCAGCAAGGTCCGTTAATTGTGGTACCGGAATGAAGGGGTGTGCATATGTGCCTGACTACTGAGTCATACCTCTCCATGAAACTTCTGCGGTGCATGCCAAGCCGCTGAGAGCTTAAAACCACCCAAAGCAAATTAGTTTAATCGGTCGACTTCTGAATGAAATCTGAAGTCGCATGTCATCGGCAGTTTACATACTGAGACTTTTGTTTGCGTAGAAAGAGCCGCAAATCGCTCAGAGCTTGGAAGAGGCAATATGCACCAGCATCTAAAAATTCCCTAAGATCTTTCATTTTTTTGCCAGTGCAAACACATTAATGTGAGGGTTCTTTGTAGCTTCGAAAAGCGGACAGTCATTCAGAATATGAAATTAAAACGCGTGTGTTAGCTGACTTTAGTAAATATCGTTTACGAAAAATGGAAAGTGGTAGAACGAAAATAAATGGAATAAACCGATGCAATGAAACACTGGAAAGTGTCATTATGTGATCTAGAATTCTTCTTAGGTGAATTTTCGGCTTGTGTGAAAGTTACCTGCACGTATCACGCAGTCTGGTCAATGCTGCAGAAAAAAAGCCCGGTTAGCTAGTTTCGGGTTGGTAAAAGACCTACCTTCTAATTTCTTTGGCTGATAATGGGATCGAAACCAGTGGTTTACAGTTCCCTACGTTCAGCTATAACGTGTTTCTAACTAAACAAGTAGCCATACGTCTTCGCGTGCGTTCTGTGCACTAGTACCAGACATTGTAGTTGGTCTCCAAGGGTAAATGTTTGAATTTTACCAAAGACGGAAGGACATCGGTGTCACAGGAGGGATAAAATGTGGAGACTTTATAAACTAAAACTGTGAAGATGCCAGCATAGGCAAGTTGGTGGCGAAGAAAGCTGAGTGTAACGTATTAAACCTAAGCAATTCAGTGTTCTGTTCGTGCACATAACCATAATTTACAACTTTTTCTTCGTAATTTTCCTCTTAACCGGTTTACTCTCCAACTACCGTCCTGCTGCGTCAAAACTTTAAATAGTCACCGAATGCAACAGTCCCGATGTCGTAAAATTACTGAAGGGTAGGCAGTTCACAGAATCCACTAAAATAATGAAACAGGGCTTGTGGTTTTCTTGCTCCCTAAAATGCTGAGGTAATGGAAAATCTAAAAACTGAAATATATCCCACTATACGTGAGATATCTATTCATCCGGATGGCAACGAATTCAACCAGGACTTGTCAGCTACAAAGGAATTGTGGTTGGCTAACATATCCTGTCATCCTAGGCAACATAAAATCTTCAAGTGATGCAATCTCATTATGTTTTTCTTGTGGAACAACAAGTAAGGTAATGCAACGCTGGCTCTATCACATCAAACTCTTCATCTTCGCTCAGCTGTCTAGGCTTCTGTATAAGCCCACCATAACACCAGCAACAGTCCCTAGCTCGAGCACCCCACCTCGTTAAACCAGGATCTGCACAGACACCGCCTTAACTTCTGCTCGAGTCTTCCCGTACCCCTGTCTATATGTCATACAAGCTCCTGCCAGATGATTTAACGGGCGTGGTTTGCAACATAGACATAAGTCTCTGGTGTTGCCAGTCCGTGCCTACATTCTACCTAAAGTATAAGTACTTTTAAGGTTTGCAACATCTGCATGAAAGATCCACAACTCGAGAGACATCCACTAGGTCGGGCAACTGCGTCGAAAGTCTGTCTTGTAAAATGGTAGGTGAGTATTTTCCCGGCAATGTTTAATTTTACTGAATTGCCTACTCTGAACTGGACTTTTAGACTGGAGGCATGTTTTAAGTGAAGACTGTGTCGACTTATAACAGAACTTAAAGTAGAGTTGGCTGGCACTTGAAAGAACATTGCTCAGTTGCCAAGAGTAGCTTCCGAAGCACCTAGTAGTCAGAGCGACGGCGATGATGACGGCCATCCGATTAGCCAACGCACAAAATAATTGTGTGCATGTCCTGAATTTGCGTGGTCCTAAGTTGATTAGCCGAAGCTCCACAGATAGTTTGAAAGAAGTCAGTTGTCTGTAGTTACTTTGCCCACCGTCCATGCTGTGCTGGGTTTTGTCTCTCCTGAACAATTTTTTAATCGTTCATATCCACCAAATTAGTCAACCCATGTAGTAACCTGGATCAAGGTGAGAAATAGCCATACAATCATAGGGTCCTGGTTGTAGGTTGTCAAAAGGCCGTTTACCGATCCTTCAACTGTTTCGAGGCAATTTAAAAGGAGTAGTGAACCCACAGTACGCCTTCAGTATGTTTAATACGTCTATGCTGGGAAGCAGTATTTTCCTTTGAAAATACTTGTCCGGCCACCATTTCATTGAGATTTAGCATGTCAAAGTACCCACCAGGACTTTGAACAAAGGGGTAAAGACATCGCGAAATACAGACCAAAGAGAGACATAAATGAACATAAAAGCGAGAAGACAATGAGGGAGGAAATGAATGGACAAAAACAATGGTAGGAAAACCAAAAGGAGAGAATTAGAAGGTCAAGACCAGATCAACAAGGGTATGGTGGAAGTACGGTTATGGGCAAGGCAAGAACTTGAAACGAGGTAAGTTGTAAAATCAACGATGGAATCAGAAGAAGAGGGAGAAGAAGAAGAAGAAGAAGAGGAAGAAGAAGAAAAAGAGAAAGAGGGAGAGGGAGAGAACTGGAACGACATAAAAGTGCGCAAAAGATAGTGATCGGAAAATGGCGACGGCGGCGACGACGATGGTGGAGGTAATGGAAGAGGAGAAGGAGAAAAGAGCACAAGAGAAGGGAAAGGAGCGTTCAGATACTTTGTTAAACGTCTTCTTGAATGGGGCCACTTTAATTGTTGTTTGGAAGATTGCCAACTGGCGGGATAAGTCGAACTTCGCAACCAGCCCAGTGTGTGTTAGTGTGGAGTGACGGACTAGTGGACGGAGGATCAAGCTGCAGTGACTCCTCCTTGATGTGGCCTCTGTGGCACTCCCACCTAGTTGAACCTAAGTGCCCCGTTCTTCTCTCGTTGTGTGTTAAATCCTGGTCAAGTGTCTGTTGTGGACCAGAGGGTGTGATGGTGGGCCTAGGTGTGGGTTTACGCCATGCAAGCCAACAGCGACCCTTCCCGCCTCCGGACCTCCTGACTGAGTTATGACACCTGATCCAGAGGGGCGCGGGGGCGAGTGTGTGCCTCATAATGCAAAGTCCTCTACTACTATAAACTATTTCACGCAGGACGGAATAATGATTGGGATGACCAGTTCTGTCTTATTAGCTGCCGCTAGAGAACGTACTTCCATCATAATTTTTATTCCTAATATCAGCCGACAGGGCAACGGGCCGAGGCACAATGATAAAACGTTGGACTTGAAAACGTCCAATGACCAAAGAATGCGGATTCGAGTTTCAGGTCATCCAAACCTGGGGTTGGATTTCGCTACTTGCTGACTGCTAATAAGCCAGGAACGGTCACCAGGCCCTCCTTTGTCTTTTTCAGTAGTTCCTCTTCCATATAATTATTTGGATGTGGCGGCACGCCTAGGGGTATCTCCCGTGCCCTCACCCATCTCCGGTCTTCTTGACTATGTCTCGACACCCGGCCCAGATGGGGGAGGAGGAGAGGGTGCCATAGGTGTTGCTCAAGTTGACTATCATTTTAAACTCATTCGCGCGTATGTAACCGTCCCTGCTCTCACGTTGCTGTGAAGTACAGTGTGGACATCGTCGAAATCGACGGTTGAACTGTCATATAACTGAGTACCACTATGCGACTGCCTGCGAACGCTTTAGATTGAGTCACAAGGCGTATCAGATGGAGAACAGCCCACAACCATCACTATGGGTATCCTAAATTTTCGGGTACGTGTGGATCATCAATATAGTTAAGCGAACGCAAAATATTCGTCTATGTGCAAAGTAGAACAATTGACTTCGATAAAAAAAATTAGTGGTTGTTTCGATGTTTCGATCGAGTGTACATTGATCCCCCGCTATATCGCTCCTCGAATTTCTCTGCTCCATTCTATCGCAGATTTTAAATGCAGGCATGTCTAAATAGATATACTGCGGATTTTTCGCGGGTTCATGCATTCCTGCGGACATTCGGCCTTTTGATTTCTGGTACATGCTTACTCAATTGGTTTGCCCAGTTGATTTCAACGGATCTTACTTAATATCTAGTAAAATAAAGGGAACTCATCCTGCATAACTGTGTGATAAATGTTTATAAGAACCGGCGAACGGTTTATAAGGGCTTAAGATGTATGAAACAACCATAAAAGCATATGGTCTTATTTCGCTGTGCCTCGCTTTTCGCGGGGGCTTCTGTAAGGCGACCCCTACGGTCGGGGAGGGATTACTGTATATCTAGATTACTAGACATCCTTACTATGAGCTATCACCTCCAGTTTGTATACCCACGATTGGTTTGATTGTCTTAAGGATATGGCAGCATGCGGGCTTATAAATCAACCTTCACCTTTGATAAACATGCGGGACTTTTGGAAGGTTGTTTTTTTGAATTAAGAAATACATGCCTATTGGCAGTTTATTCTACTGCGAATATTTCAGCACCATCTTCATACTAAGTAGTCCGGTACGAATAAAAAAAACAATGATAGGTTTGCGGTTAAAACATATCCAGTCTACCAATTATCCATAAACATAGTTGGCCACGTGACGTCCCAGGTACCGAACGAACTTATTTACTTTTAGAGTGGATTATTCCCGTCTCAATAATCAAATACACATTTTAGGGGGAAGCTTGAATGGAACTTTGATTTCTCCTAAATGACGTCGGAACAAAGACTATATGGCGCTTTCGGAGAAACCAAACACACAAAGAGTTAAGAAGCGTGGAATTTATCATCTGTGCCCGCATATTATGTAACATTATGGCCGTCACCTCGCAGATAACCGTGAGTCCCTCGCGCCTACGTTGGTTTAGATCGCGTGCATTTCGTTCACTTTGTATGTATTCCACTGTGGACAACACTGTTCACTACAGTAACCAAGATCAATGCAGTGCGACAGCTACTTTAATTGTGCTCGCGTTCATTTCTAAGGACAGAACGCCTCCTGTTAAAGTTCCTTTTCGAGTGCAAACTCCGAAGGCCCATTTGTTCAATAATCGTGCAAAACAATGTAACTGGACCGTTTTATGTATGCATGTGTGTGTGTGTTTACCCCACCCCGCCCCACCCCAAAACAAGTCGCGGAGCTGTTGCATTTGATCAGGACGTATATCTTACTGGCCCGTGGCAGGCGTTAGTCGAGCTACGCTGAGTCTGCACGAGTCCTTACCTGCTGCTGCACAAGTAAGTGGCCCGCGTTCCATGGAAGATTTATGCGGCATCAGCTACTGTGCCCATTCTCTACACCAGCTGACTGGTTGAGATAGGCAGACCACTAGTGCCGAGAGAAAGAGAGAGAGAGAGAGAGAGAGAGAGAGAGAGAGAAAGGTGTGGTCCATATTGAAGCGCCCTTCTGCACGGTAATTCACCACATCCATGATTATGCGACGTACTTCTTAGCTATGGTAACACACTGAACACCGTGGCTTAAGGAGTTGTCAACTGACGGAACAAATCATTCCTCCCTTAGAACGAGGATGAAGCTGTAATGGTTTCTTTTTCGCATGGCCTCTGTAGCACCTCGCACTTCCGCGAAACGCGAGCTCGCATGGCACGCGTTGGAAGACGACTTTGCGTCACGCCAGTTTCTACGTCTAACCTAATTCGCAGTTTGCTTTGATCAGGCAGGCCACTGCGACACGAGGAAGGGATGCGAGAAGGAAGTCGATCCCCAGGACAAGCGCTTAAGCCCCTAACTTTACACAACTGAATACGCTTTGAAGCTGTCATGTGCATTAACAATTATGGATTGGGAGGTCGGTGGGTGGGTGACGAAATAATGCCATCCTCCCTTGGGATGAGGATTAAAGTAAAATGGTTCCATAATGTGATCTTTCTGGCATCTCCCACTTTTGTGGGGTCGGAGAGCACTTAATTGAAGACTGGTCCATGTAAAGTTGTGACTAGGTCCTGTAGAAGGATTAGCTAACTACATCAGTCACTGTGTCTACGCCCATTTTTTTACCGTGTTGATTTTACTCTGGGTCCTGACAGAGACAATGGTGGCTGTCATCGTTTCTATGTCAAATGATTTAGCAGGGCAGCACGCCAACAACTGCGTGAGAAACATAAGTACTGTTAGCTTCTCCGTCTGTGTTTGATAAGTGTATCATAAGCTCCCCCCTATGGACTACAGTCTACGCAGTACTCATCAGTTTTGCCGTGGCTCGCCTACTCTTCTTCATTGTTTGTTGCAAGGCGTTTGAAGTAGGCGGCTGAAGGCTAGCTAGAACGATTTAACATCTCCAATGACGCGGCAGTTCGACGAAACGTACTGCGATTTAGGTGGACAAGACGGCGTGCACGGACCGATCAAAACACGGACTCTGACGCCTCCGTAACTCGACCACGGTAGACCTGATTTGCTTAGCCAGTTAAAAAGGCCGCGACATGTTTACTAAAGCAACCGCTGCTATTTTTTTTCGTCTCCTATCCAAGCGCCAAATACAAAGACTTCTCAATGAGTTAGAGGGTAAATTTTCAAGATCGAAGTGGAGGACAATGTTAAGCAAAAAGTATACGAGTATTCACACACCCTCGTTGGGCTTATACCGAGGGAGAATGACTGTCGCATACTTATTAGTTTTAACGGCTTGCAAAGTATGGACCCTGAAACTAGGTAGGGGGTAAGAGGTCAGAGTAAATTTGTCCTCTTATAAAGTGAAACACAATCTGTCTATTAAGAGTCCTGCTTATGCCTCCCCACCCACAAAAAGTCGGCATAGCTTAACCACACTTCCGTCAGTGGCATTTGGCGGGCGACACGCTTATGGAGAGCAAACGTCGCTGTGGTTTCATGTTGTAAAATACACCGTACTTCACCGACTACTGCTTGTGGTATTTGACTGTGTTGCAACTACTAAGTAATCACCAGAAAAGTACGAAAGTGCCGAGCTCTCCTGCGGTCGAAAATTCAGGACTCACGCTCTTTCGCGTACAAATGGTAACTGGGATGCTCTGGGATGGTTCTGGGATGTTGGTCCTAGAAGATTGTGGGAAGTCAGGGGGATTTGAGAAATCTGCACTATGTGGCTTGTCTATCTGTTATTTTGGCTCTTGCAGAGACAGCAGGCCAAGTAGACTGGCTTGAGCAGAAATGACTCGCCCATGAGAACGAATTCCATAGACCCTAGGAGAACAGCAGATAGATGGCGAAAGACAAATCTAGCCGGGTTTCGGGAGGCTTTCATACAAAACTGGGAAGTGCCTAATACTTGTTTGGATCTCAAATCTTAAGCATTACAGTTCTACATGCTTTTCAGATGCTACAAATGGTCTCCCGATCGGAAGGTAGTCGTTATGCTGCTTTTAGTGAGCGTCCAACCGCCTCAAGCAACGACATTCACCGTGCAGGGCTGGTGGATCGCGTATGAATTAATTTATAATAAGGTAGGCATATGCAGAATATGCCTCCTCTATCATCTACCAGGCCCCGGTGCTAAGACAATGCCTAAAAACGACCGGAAGTTGCTTCGAGTGAAGTGACCGATTTAGTCAAACGCCCTGGCTACGCGTGCCACGCACGACCCAGTCCCCACTCATTGTACTGTAACGCCCCTGGACATGAACAGGATTGTTTGAATGTGGTGACACTTCTTCGGCGCGAGGGCCTAGGGTGGAGATGGCGTAGCCGCGGGTCGGTGAAAATGGCCGGTGTCCCATCCTCTCTCTTCCGCCGATCCCTTATCCCGCACTGTACCGTAACGTTCGTATCGCTCTCCTACTCGCTACGTCGGCACCTCCCTCGGTCCTTCCCTGCAGTTGCCCAGAGCGCTGCATTCCCCACCGGTTAATGAGCTGGCATGTCGGTATCGCCTCTCAACCCAGACAGGTTATTCTACGGTTGTAACTCATTCTACCTGTACAAGTGTTATGTATGCAAAACAGAAGGGTAATTGGAAATAGGACGTGTACTGAGTACGATAGACAGCACAAGTCAGGAGGCTTGTGGAAACGGCCGGGTATATGGCAAGGGGGACTGTCATAGGCTGATGGGTGGCCAATCAGCACAAAGACGGTGTGAACAGGGGGCCATGACCTTGATCGTTCGCTTGTCACGCGTTTGTGGCATGATGTCCTGACGGCCCGGGCAGGATACGCTGCATCCCTCCACCCTAAAGTGGAGAGCATGAGGGGAAGGGGAGGGGAACCGTATAGGTAATAGTGGATTGTCAGACAATGTTCTAATAAGATTCGTCCTGAAAGCGTTGGACAGGTTTGCGGTTTCGGGTCGATCTTCTCAGGGCGGTATTTTCTACCTCTGCGCCGCTTTGGGTAGTCACTGGCTCCTCTGCCCCTAAGCTAGTGCTGGCCGGGTTAGAAGGAGGTGGAACATAAGCCTCGGTGGATGGCGTAGTGCCCTGTGCAGGAAGTAGGAGCTCAGTCCTCGGGATGTCAGGATCCCTATCAAGGGTTGCTGGCCGTTCTAACTCTCCGAATTCTCCACTTACTGTGTCCGTTCGGCTGCGAACTTGGTCCAGATGTCGACGCACAATTCTCCCACCTTCTAACTCTAATTCCACTATTTGACCCTCGCTTTTTCGAACAACCGCTGGACACCAGTTCGTTTCGTGTTCCAGTCGCGTGTAGACACTTTCGTTGGGCGCGACGACTCGTGGTCGGGTGCTCACATCATATCGTTCTTTCATCTTCGTCTGTTTTGCAATGACCCTATCCTGCGTTGATGGATTAAGCAGGTCGAGTCGTGTGCGCAACTGCCGCTTGAACATCAATTCTGCAGGCGAAGCACCAGTTGAGTCGTTTGGTGTTATGCGATAGCTGAACAGAAAGCGTGACAACTTGGTGGCCAAGTCCGCTTCTGTCTGTCTGGCTAGTCCGTGCTTTATTGTCTGGACTGCACGCTCTGCGAGGCCATTTGAAGCAGCGTGGTACGGGGCAGTAGTTAAATGTCTAATTCCATTTTTCTCCATGAAATCTTTAAATTCTGCACTAGTAAAGGCCGGGCCATTGTCTGAAACGACCATTTCAGGTATCCCAAAAGTAGAAAAGACGGTTCGCAACTTGTTGATTGTAGTAAGTGAGGAACAAGAATTTCCTGTCGGAATCGCATCAATCCATTTAGTGTGGGCGTCAACTACCACCAAAACCATATGGCCTTGGAATGGCCCAAAATAATCGACGTGTACCCTCTTCCACGGCGAGTCGGGCCAGGCCCAAGGCTTCAGAGGAACCTTCGGTAAGGTCTTCTGTGTTATTTGGCACACGTGGCATGCTTTCACCACGTTTTCTATATCTGCGTCAATTTTGGGCCACCAAACATAGCTGCGGGCGAGAGCTTTCATTCGAACTGTACCAGGATGAGCATTATGAAGGTCTCTGAGGATGGCCCGTCGGCCTTGTGGTGGCACAACTACACGATTGCCCCATAGTATGCATCCGTCTTGTAGACTTAACTCGTTCTGACGGCTGAAGAATGGTTGAAAATCAGAGGAGGTAGAGGACGGCCAGCCAGATTGTAAGGCTCTTTTTACCCGACTTAGGAGAGGGTCTCTCGATGTCCACTGTCGAATTTGTTGACAGGTTACAGGCGCGTTGACTAGATTCTGCAAAAGATTCACGGTCTCAAAAACAGGTGCCCCGTTAATGCCATCGTCCACGATAGGAAGCCTACTCAAGGCGTCAGCCACTACGTTTGCACTACCTGTAACGTATTTCATTGCATACGTGTAAGCAGATAAAGTGAGTGCCCATCGTTGCATTCTTGGCGAGGACATCTGTTGTATCCCTCGTTTTTCTCCCAGCAAACCTAAGAGGGGTTTGTGATCAGTGTGAATTTCAAAGTGTCGGCCAAAAAGATACAGGTGGAACCGATGTAGGCCAAACATCATTGCTAAGGCCTCTTTGTCTAGTTGCGAATAGTTGGTTTCCGCCTGTGACATGGTTCTTGATGCAAAAGCAATCGGCATCTCCGAACCCGAAGGCATTCGATGCATGAGAACCGCACCTAAGCCGTACGGAGACGCATCACATTTCAGTATGATAGGCTTTTCGGGGTCATAGTGAACTAGGACAGATGAGGAGGTAAGAGCCGCCTTTGCCTGTTCGAAAGCACTTTGTTCGACCTCCGACCAGTGCCAGCCACAATTCTTTTCAAGTAGTCGATAAAGAGGCTTGAGAATTGTTGCCGATTGATTCATAAAGCGACTAAAGTGGGTGACCAACCCCAGGAATGAACGCAATTGACTAGTATTGTTGGGGCGCGGCACCGTCTTCAAGGCTTTGAGCTTATGTTCGAGTGGATGGAGGCCAGTTTTATCCACCCTGAAGCCCAGGTATTCTACCGAGTCGGCAAGGAAAGTGCACTTATCTTTCCTGAGTTTAAAACCGGCGTCCTCTAAACGTCCTAACACGATGTTTAGAGTCTCTAGATGACTATGTTCAGATGGGCCGGTAACTAATATATCGTCAAGATATGCGCAAACGTGAGGTATATCCTTCACGAGATTATAAATCAAGCATTGAAATAAACCGGGAGCCGAACTTACTCCAAATGGTAGTCTTTTATATCGAAATAAACCCCGATGCGTATTGATGGTGGTGGCTTCCCGGGATTCAGTATCTAGGACGACTTGGTTGTAGGCATGCTTTAGGTCCAAAGTTGTAAATTGATGACCACCTGAGAGAGATGCGTACAGATCCTCGATGCGCGGGAGCGGATAAGGGTTCAGTTTAGTCGCTGAGTTGATTGTCAGCTTGTAGTCACCACAGATACGCACAGAACCATCGGTTTTAAGAACAGGAACCATTGGGGCTGCCCATTCCGAATATTGCACGGGCTCAATAATATCCGCTTTCTGTAGGCGATCCAGCCCTTCTTCGACCTTCGGTGCGAGTGCATAGGGGACTGTACGAGCTTTGAAGAACCGGGGCCGGAAATCTGACTGAAACTGAAACTTAACAGGTGAACCGCGGTAGTGGGTAGCTGAATCGTCACGAAATAGATCCTTATGATTTACCAAAATTGAATCTAAAGCCGGATTTACACCAATCCGATGTACATAGGATAGCACAGAAGGCACACATTTAATCCAATTTCGTCCAAGGAGATTCGGTTGCTGGCTTCCTCTCACCACATGAACCGGCAAGTAATGAAGTTCTCCATCATGTTCGACTTCGGCTGTAAAGACCCCTCGAACGTCTACGTTCTGTCCAGTGTAACTACGGAATGTTGAGCTAGCCGGTAGGAGGGAGGGTAATTTCTGAAGAGAGGCCTCATTGATGAGAGTAACAGCTGAGCCAGTGTCGATTTCAAACTTCACGGGATGGTGATCAACCGGAAGCGTGATGGGGTAGGGGGATTGGAGAGTAGCGTTGGCCGGAAACATTCGGAGTATCGCCTCACCATCCCCAGCTGGACTAGGGTAGGTCGCATGCGTGTTACTATTCGCTCGTCTTTTGGAGAAACACACTCGTTCGATGCGGCCGACTTTCTTGCAAAACTTGCATACCGTCTTCTGGTGTCTACAGTCTGACCACCGGATATGATGCTGGCCACAACGGTAGCATGATGGTAGTTGTTTTGAGGGAGCTAAGGGTCGCTGTCTAGGTGAAGACACAGCAGTGTTGACCAGGGAGACAGCCATTTCCGATTCCAAGGCTGCTATCACTCAATCGTTTGACTGATTCAGCTGCTGAAGGTTTTGCCGCACGCGCTCCTGATGACTGGCAATATCACAGGCTTTCTCCCATGACAAATCCTTCTTCTCTGATAAGAGATTTTCCCGAGCTTTTTCATCGCGTAGACCGACGATC
>CACRXP010000488.1:89818-119778 GCA_902702965.1 Spirometra erinaceieuropaei
CGGCTTATAGACGCCTTCGGATAACCGTTGCACATAAATTGGTCGCAGAAATGTCGAAGTTTATGTGCTTTTTCTCCCTGGTTTCTGCACTGAGCCCAAGGTCGTTTAGTGTTTTCACACAGCTTGGTTTGACAACCGTCAGGTGGTTTTTGTGAAAACTAAGAAGATGCGTGATGTTCGTCACCTCCACGTAGACCGTTCTTTCTGTTTCGCCGTTGAGACTCCGTCTGACAAGTACATCAAGGACGAGTAGCTGCTGCCCCTTTCTCTTCTCTCGTGATTAGTATATCCAGGAACATTGAGTCAATTATAGAAATTCTGCAGTAAGTCTCCCTAACGATGACAAACGTGTCGTCAACGTAACGCCGCCTGCTGGCTGAAGGCAGTCCACGCCCAAACTATTTTTGCGATTACGCAGGTCAGACTGAACGCATGCGTGGGTCGCGCACACAAGAACATAAACTGACCGGGCGACAGAGTGACGGATTACCACAGATGCCTACCCACACCTACGCAACGGGTCACGAGTTAAACTTCATAACCGCGTGGATAATCGTCTACACCTGAAGCAAGACGGGCCACGGATTGATTGAAGCCTGCGCCTGAGATGAGAACCCAATTAATCGCAGTATCAATCCGGCGCCGACATACAGTCCTACACAGTCACCTCCAGACTGGCGTCACTGACGTTTGATTGGCTCATGCTCCCTATAACTGTTGCTTGTTCTGTTGCCATTTTTGTCTCTGACGGTGGACTCCTGTACAAATTCGAAAGTTCAGACGAATAAACGAATCGTTCCGGCGGTCGAACAGCCTCCTGCTTCCCCATTTAGAAGCATAACTTGTATGAGGATATTTCGCACTGCACAAACCATTCACCCATCTTGTTTTTGAAACGGCCAAACGTATCCTCGCCCTAGTTAAGCAAACGCGCGTGAGAGCTTGGTGAAGGGGAAACAGCACCCGACTCTAAAAGTAATCTGGTCTCTCCAGAAAGTTCCCACCTTTTTTAGTTTGCATACTGCTATGCCGTCCTATTTTATAGCGGGACTGTGGGAAAACTGGCTTCTACCGACAAAATGACTGCTCAGCTGAAGGATTCTCACGGGCTTACGACACAACTTAGGTAGAACCCAGAAGCAATAAATTCAGTACTTATCGCATTTCCAACTAACATTTGGCAACTTCCCAATTCTTGAGGTTAATGCATTCCCCAAACCTCCTAACCAACGCAGGATAATTTATAGGATAACAGTTAAAGGCTGCCATGCAGGGTAGATCAAGGGACCCCTTACTTTTTTGGACCTGAGGAAACACTCCACAAATTCGCATACGAAGTAGTTATACGTTCTCTGTAAAGCACCTGGGTATATCCAAGGATCATTCTTGCTCTCGCCCATCTGTTTAATACATGTGCCGAGTCCGGTTTAGGTCGGACAGTTTTCGATACCACTTATGCCGTCTAGGAGGAAGTGGATGACCTTGTGTAGGTATTTGACAAAGCCTGCAATGCGGGCTGCGCTAACGCTAAAGCAGGGGTCAAATAGGTCATATGTTAGGCAGAGGCGCAATGCTACGTTAATCACTACGACGAAAAAGTGCTGACGCTGAGCATTGCGATCTCCTCCAGCAGTCTAAAATAAGGTATTAAAAAAACGTACGGGGAACGCGGAGTGGTGGCTTTCGAAAGCTATCTAGAAACCCAACGATTCTATTAGTTACTCTATGGGGTGAATAAAACCCGGGACTGGAAATAGACATGTGGAGTGGGTATTCGAGAAAGTAAATCAAAAGACGGTCTAGATAGTTGAAAATGCGATTTAATGCTACCAAATCTGTTAAGTGTTGTGCCCTTTGTCACCTGCAAACAAGTGTGTGTGTGGGGGGGGGGGTTGGACAAGAAGCATTCCCTGAAGGGTACACCGCGCCGAGAGAAGCAATGACTATAAGCCATGAACCTGAAACACGGAGGCGTACCGGAATTACGGAGCACGGGGGTGGTAGAGCGCGCAAGGCTTTGAGAGAAGTCCACACCATCCTATAAGGGTTCGTGCGGAGCAGGCGCGCACACGTGGGGGAGTGAAAAGACGCCCCCTAGGACGAGATGACTATCACAAAACAGGTATAAATACGTCAGGTAGAGGGGGCAATGGTTACGTTGGACGCAAGGCACACGCGCTCACAATTTGGACCCCATCCGAGCAGGTGAGAGGGAGAAAGACATGTAAAAAGCAATAGAGAAAAAAAGAGGCGGAGAGTATTGCAGGAGAAGGTTAAAAGAATGCTATCTTCGAATTACAGGGGCAGACTCCGATGGTGGCAAGGAAAACAGCACAGCATTAATGATTTTTGGGTTTTCTAATGAAGTCCCAAAACCTGTGGGAAATTCAAAAATATGGGACATGGGATGGTGAGTGGACAGAACCGAATGCATAAGTTGTTGCTCGTCAGAGAGCAGGTTGACGAAACTAACAGACACAAGCCAGTTTAAGACGGTGCGAGGAACGCATCAATGTGTCGGCGAATGTTTTACAAGCACGTGCAGGACGAAGGAAAGTTAGCAGAGCGAATTAATTGTTCCACAGTTCTCAGTTGTGGCAATGGCAAGCAGACAGTAGGAATCAGTTGATTATCAAGACGAAAGACCCGATGGCAATGTTGTGACTGAGACCAGGGAATGTATTACAGACGTGGGTCTAGGACTAAATGGGTGCAAGGATGTGCAAACAGGGGAAGACAAGATGAACGTGACAATCCTATGGCTGGTGGGAATAGCTACCATACCAACAGGTGGGTGAGAAGGGACAAAGAGAAAGTAAACGAATGCGATGAGCCTGGGAGGCTGGGGATTCCGTTGCTCGTGGATACGAAAACCTGCGGAGGATATATGGCGGTAGTCAGTATATTGCGCAGCAAAACTGTCGAACGCTTCAAAAGGCAGGACCATTGCAAAAGGACTGGGTGGAAGTAAAGCGGGGGAGGCCGAGGGCAGCTGAGGGAAGCAAGACAGATCACAGAAGTCTAGCTGGCAGAAGAGGTCACAACACCCAATCGCTGAGCAAAAGGGAATAACCACCTCCATTTTCAATGCAACGGTGGACCTTAATTCGGCTTTAAATGCCTGTAGGAGCGAGTGTATACAAGCAATGAAGAGCTTGCAGGGAAGACCAGAAATTGTGACATGGTACGCAGGAGGGGAGGATGGGTGGGGGACCGTCACAGAGATGCGGTGAACAGATAATTCTGAAAATGGAATGGGAATCATAAGAAGAAACTGTATACAGGATTGTCATGTATCCGAGATGAAGCATGTACACACTTTCATTTCCTCCCTTTAGAAACACAAACAAATGCAATTCCGGTCGGTAGCTACTGTACAGAATGAAAGCCTGGTCAGAAGACAGAACATCACACACAAGAGAAGACAGAAAGTTCGGTGCTAGTCTTTTTGTTGGAACTAAGATGATGGGTGCATGTGAATGTAAGTAACTGGATCAACGAGCATCGACAGCCTTGTAGTAACCAGTAACGCTGGCTGTCGACATCTTGGACTCGACGCCCTGAGCCGTAAAAACCGCTAGACGCTGTTTGAGAAGACGCAGCTTGTAGGTCATAACTGCCAACTGGATCTCGTCGGCGCGACGCTGCGGCGTCCTCATGCCCTTGATGAACTCGTCCAATTCACAAGCAGACTGCGAGGCCGCACTGCTGCTGCGTTCGCGTAGAGCAGTCAGAACACGCATTTTAAGGGTTTCAATGGTCTCCCAGGCAGCTTGGAATGATTGGTAGAGATGCAGATAGGTCGGGTATAGACTTTCAAACTCGTTACGATATGCAGAGGCTTCTGTCGAATCGCGAATTTCCGGAAAGAGCCTAAAATTAGACAGGTAGTAGATGTGAAGTTTATAGAATGATAACGCAATAGAACTCGGTATGCCGGGCCGGTTAGATAGCACCTAGTATAAACTGGAATTGGCGGAAAACTTAATGGTTTCCAAAAAGAGCTTTTCTATCTTTATCGGATGCCGAGTTTTAGCTAAACAAGGGAGGCATAGTCTAAGAGCAAACTAGAGCAATTTATTCGCAGACCAGGACCCCAATTCATCATTAAAAAGCCAAACACCGATTTGGCTTAAAAGTGACCTTACCACTATACGAACAGCAAAATAAAAGTTCCGGCAACAGGATGTGGATGGGCTGAGAGTTAAAAAAACTCAATGTGAAGTCCAATGCTCTGGCGAGGTGATAAAGTGAACATAAAAACGCACTGTCCTTTATAGGAGAGAGGAAATTACCTTTCCAATTCAGCTGTTTCTGAAGCAATATCCGAGTATAGGCACTCTTCGTCCGATAGCTCTGATGATTTTTCATCCGCACAGTGAGATGGCTGGAAGACGCTCAACATTGACTTGCCTGTAGAGAATGGGACAGTTCATCATTACACTAGTACCCATGTACAGAAACTGCACTTTGGGAGTCTACTTCTGAACACTAACAGTCAGTCCACCAGAGAAAGAATTGACTGGAGCATAGCGAGCAACAACCACTCAACTGCGCCCTTCTCACTCCTGTCATGACATGGTGGCTACACAGAGCTACACATTTTGGTTCCCCTGGTTGACCAAGCCGGGATCTACATGGACACGTGGCCAAAAGGATAGTTTGACTGTCGAACACGAGCATGACTGCCACTATTTCTGAAAAGCAGTAGTGACCTTCGTATGAACTTGCGCGGCATTAATCTTATTACTGCCTTGCACGAGCGTCAGTCTGATGGTAAGACTAGGATAAGATGACTTTGAACGATTTGGGTCATATTAGTGGCCCTGACGGCTTGTCTCCGTCTCGTGTGTATAACGTATAATAATTCTTACAAATTCAGCCCAAGAAGAAGCTAATGCAGTCCAGCACTATCTCAGGCGCCAAGGTTTCTCGCTGGTTGTCAACCCTTCAGTCGTAACCTTCGATGTGCTGAGATTGTCCGCATACGACTCAGGTGAATTGGAGTGAAGAAAGGATGGGTGGAAGTGGCCCTTCACTCCCTCTCTCCTACTGTGTTCTGTTGGTAGGACAACTGCGAAATGGGTTGAGCGTAGTTTAGGAAACAGCTTGACCGACGTACGCAATTTTGCAGGTTG
The DNA here is from genome assembly GCA_902702965.1 of Spirometra erinaceieuropaei. NCBI lineage: Eukaryota > Metazoa > Platyhelminthes > Cestoda > Diphyllobothriidea > Diphyllobothriidae > Spirometra > Spirometra erinaceieuropaei. Next base: position 94,957 of record CACRXP010000488.1, read on the forward strand.
CTTAACCACCTCAACCAAAACAAACTACGATTTATCGGATCACCCTATCGTTCGGGAAATGTACGTCTTCTAGAGTTGACGCTCCAGTGCCACTTATTTTACAAGTCAAACACATTTGCACGGAGGCAGTGTCGAACAGAGATAGCCGTTTAACATTAAAGGGTAGTTGTTTGGTATTTTAAAGATATCAACTGGTCGGAGCATGGAATGGTAGTTACTGGTTATTCATGACAACCATTTACAGTTGTGTGAAAACACAAGAGCGAGAAAGACAAGTAAGCTGACGACTCGTATAAGTTTCAATAATACCTTGGTTAAATGGAAGGCCAGTATAATCATCACCTATGTACTTGATGGGCCAGGTCAGCACTCAGAGCATAGAAAAATGCGAAGTTCGAGTTAGTGCAACAAGCAACAAAGGGGTGCCGAAACAGCGGTGACAGGCAGAAGACAATGACCGGAATTTCTGCTGATAGGCATTTTGAGGTTACGTTAACCAAACTGGAAACTGTTTAGAAACTCAGAATTTACTGGTGAATGTTAGAATTACCAAATACCCAGTATATAGACAGAATGGCTAGTATGAGTGCGGTTAAGGTATCGGAGGGTGGGGCAAGGGCACAATAATTGTTACCAAACTGTGGATGCAAGGACTATGAGTGATTTTCACTGATGGATACCGGAGTCGTAAGAATACTAGATAATGTTTTCTAAATGAAGCAGTAATTCCCAGGTGTAGGAGACAGCTGTAGTGTGCTCGCAAATCTTCAAAATCATCTCTGAAATAGACATAACGGGCAACAATGTTCGCGAGAAAAGGTGATCGCCAACTAGCGGTTGCGACCATGCTGGTAATTTTATTTGCAGCGCCGGGGAGTCGCGTAGCCGGACCGACGGCTTACGTTTACCGAGGCGGGCACAGAGGCGTCGAACCAAATAGGTGTAAAAGCAAGGGCGACCGGCACATGGGATACGGTAAATAGCTGTGCCGTTTATTTCCATTAGGAATAGAGTCTTCGGCTAGTGGCAACGCTGCTCGAGGGGTGGCGTCGGTCCAGCTACAATTCTGACGCCAACACCCATAGACTGACTTAGTATGGCTCCAGAGATTCCATGCACCTGCGAGCTGGTCATTGAGTTAGTTTTGCGCAGAACTTGTTAGACGCCCGCAGGATTGAAATAAGCGGTCAATGCGATTCAACTCTTTTGCGTGCGGGCAACTATTTCTGCAATACTCAAGAATGAGGCAAAAGAGGGTTTCGGCAGTTTATTTTGTAAACAATGCCTCTGCTTCCGTAACTGAGGGTTATATCATGTTTGGCCAATAGCGCTGATCCTCATAACTATCGAAAGTGTGTGGGTGGTCTTACGCACAACAAAAAGCCAAAAGCACAGATTATTTATGGGTTTTGTGTGTGAACTTAACCGTCACCTAAGTCCTAGACTAAATGTCTCAGCAGGTTGATCACGACTCAAGTTGTTGTCCTCCGTGACACCCAAGGCTGACAGGGCTGTAGTGGATGATCAGAGAGTCAGACGACTTAATTTCGGATAGAAGCAATCTGACTGTCGGGATCGGATATCACAGCTGGAAGTTCCTAACTAGTAAAACAGACCTGGTATGCACACCTCTTTGGGAGGGTGAGAGACATGCCCACTGCGGAGATTGTCAGCCCTACATAAATGGTGCACTAGGAGACCTGCGGCGCTGGCTTCCACCCGTATGCGCGTGCGCATAAGAATAGGAAGTAAGACATCGGTGGAGGCAGCAGGCGCGACAAGAAGGCGCAGCGGAGGTGTTGGACAGAAAAATGGAAGCCCAAGCAGCCGATCGCGCAAATACGTCGGAATTTAGGGCAACAGGGAGAGAAGATGGGTGTATGAACTTAACAATATCTGCCTGAACGGCACTGGCACGAGCGTTCGCAGCAGGGCAAGGATGTGGACGCACAGGTGCCTAGTGTGAGTATTGGGCATCATATACGGTCTAGGGTTGGCCTGATGCAGATGCTGGAGCTATGCGCCAAACGATACAGTAAGCTGCAACGAAACCCAGGCTGTATAGAAACCCTGCAAATGAATTTTAGCGTGCTTTCGGAACCCCCTATCTAACAATATACCGGAAAAATACTGCTTAGTGCAATCAACATGCATGTATAAAACCTCGGGTTTTGTTTTAGTCAGCATTACGACTCGCAGCTCATTAAATAACCTAAGCATAGCGATAGACTATAATTGTGCAATGATTTGCCGTATAACGGGTTTTATAATTTAGTCAACCCAGTAAAGCCTATCCAAGAGGCCAGTTTTATGATTTAGAGGCAGTCTGACGTCAGGCGTTACATAGAAGGCGGCAGATTATTGCTGGGACAGTGAGAACTTTGGAAAATTCCTGCACAAAGCCAACATCCTCCGAGAACCGATTTTGCAATCACCACTTTCCAGTTATTAGGTTAGGCAAGAATAGACAGAAACTAAGCCTTTACGTAGGGGGGGGGGAGGGGAGGGGATAACATAGACTAGGTGATATAGACTACCCGCATTTCACTGTTTGACGACCTATTGGACAAGTCCAGTTGACGCTCAAAATAGTTTCTACTTGCCAGGAGGGACAAGAACTATGCTAGCTGTTGTCGGTCCTGCATTTCATATGCTTTGACTTAACCGGTTTGTTCTTTACCTCGTCATGGCAGACTAGAGCACAGAAATGTGGGGCTGAAAGTAATGAACTTCCTACTTGGCGACGTAGTCACACCAGTTCACAAACGGTCTACGCATTCGTGGCCAAAGGTAGTTTGTGTTTGGAAGTCAGTCGAAAAGAGATCCTAAGTCTGTGAGGCGGAGGCCACCGATTGCAAACAAAAGCTGGTGGGGATTAGGTCATCCCCTCAACTTAAAGACAGTTTGTTTTCAGCAGTATCAGACACTGCCAATACACCGACAACTGTCAGAGAAAAAGGGGACTCCAACCAAGGCGTGGCAGCACTTTACATTTGGCAGGAGCGAAAGGCATCCCGGATGTATCGATCTTTTCCCTAGATATATCAATCGATGCAGAACATACGGAGGGGTGGGACCAGGTTCGCTATAGGCGAATGACACAATCGTTGTGACTAATAGGTTAAATGGGAGATAGCCGAAGATTCCATGGGGTTCTGTAGTTTTTAGAAATGCTCAGTCCTAGAAGTCGCCAAAAATCAACAGGTGAATTCGCTAGCCCTCTCCGCAAAACTGGTCTGTAACAAAACATGTATGTGTTGTCTGAAGAATAGCCATGTCTGATGCCTAAACCGAGAATGTAACTCCAGCGGACGAAAGTGGAGTAAGCGTTGACTCTGTTGGCAGTCACAAGGCCATTTCACCACAGTGTTTCATGACGCCATGGTGTCAACGCAGTTACCTTCGACTAGAGGGGAGCAGATAAGCAATTGCCGTTGGAGAAAAAGATTATAAGAATACTAGATCGATATATCACACCAACTAACCAGGCGGTTGGGTATCCTGAGTAGGTGGTGTCTGTGGTGAGGGAACATTGCTGTCTCCGCAACTGCCCGCTTCGCTGCCACAACCCATGGGTGGTCTTCTCCTGGAGACTCGAGAGTTCGTGTGGGCATCTTCAATCGAGGATCTAGCACAGAGGCCGCCAGCCGAGCCGTTTATGCTGCTACCGCTGCTGCTAAAACCGCCAGCTATTCCATTGCTAGTGTAATACGCACTGTCACCGCTAGATCCATTAACTTGTTCACAGAACGGGAGCGACGCAGCATTTGCAGAGGGTGGGGGAACAGGACGCAATTCCGCGGATGTAGGATGCTTTACGTAGGTAGGGGAGGTGCGCTTGTTTTCGAAGCCTTGTTCTGTGGACTCGGCTGGCCGACTATAGCCGATATCATTGAGGACTGGGGAAGCCGGTTTTTGTGGAAGTTTGCGTGAAATTTTGATGGGACGAGTGGAGGCAGTGGAATTGGAGGATCCGGAACAAGTAAGTGTGAAGTCGCGCTCGATGTCAGTGAGTTTGCGCTGCTTGTTCGAGGTGACATCCGGAATGAGTTCGTTGGTATCAGAAATAGAATCCCCTAGCCGCCTCTTGGGGACCGAGGTGGAGCCTGAGATTTCTTTGGTTACGGTGCGATTTGGGGTATTGCACTCGGTCTCTTGGGTAGGAGCGGAAGGAAGAAGAGTTCTACGTAGGTGAGGACTCCTTTCCGGAATATCCGCGAAAGAGCTGCGTGAAGGTTGTGGAATGGTGGTAGCCGGGACAGACGATGTAGATCCCTGCCGTTGGGCATATCGCTGAAACATTACAAGGAGACAACCACCTTAGCAAGGTTTGCAAGGGACGCAAACAGTGCGTTGAAAAACCGCAGTTGCTGTCGACTTCTTGATGGTACCGGAATAATATAACCGGGGTATTTAGTTCAGTATTACCTGTCACATAAAATAAGATTATGAAACAAAAAACTTTCTTGAAGAGGCTTCGCCTATACGTCGTGTTGAGCCGACAAACAGTCCTTAGTAATGGAAAGGCAGGAAATTTTCGTGCCTGCCATGTTTTGGATATGCAGGGGCATGCGTGGAAATCATATACAAGCACAGTGAGGCGAGGCCACACATGAAATGTTATTTATTTCCTTGGACATAACAAAATGCTTGCGAAGGAATTTACGCTGTCCGAGTGCCCTGTTTGGCGCGTCCTCGACTACGGGTACCGAGCAAAAACATCGAAGCTTCGTATTTTATGATGAGGGCTTGACTGAACGGATTCAAATTTTAATCTATTAGAGTAGACATAAAAGCGCTCGAAGGTATTAGTGAGCACGTCCAAATAAATTTGGCAAACAAACAGTATGGTGGAACCCCATTTGCTCGGACCAGTGCAACGGATAGACAAAGGCATCTCCGTCATGCATTGAATAAGACGGCCTAAAGCGTAACTGGGTTTTGGTTACCAACTGATGTCATGATGTTAGTGCTCTGTCGCGCTTTTCACTTCTGGTATGATGCAGTAAAGAACTAGGCGAAGGGGCAATGCAGTGCGTGCAACCACACAAAATAGGAGCTGTCCGGCATGCGCCTAAGGCGGCTGCATTGTTGGCGGAGTCAATTGTCCGTATATTTTAAGAGTAATAGGCAATGCCTTTGAAAACCTTATAATGCCTTTGAAAACTGTGTTAAAGCTAAGTCAATAATACCTATACGTTGGATGGCCTTCGGGCCACCTTTGGGGGGTCGGCTTGGCAGCTGTTTGAAAGGCTGTAAGAAAAATAATCCCTCCAAATGCAATTGGTGGAATCAGTAGTAACCTCATAAAGGGTGTACAGTGGACGGTATAATTGTGTAAATAAGTATGCAGTTCATTGTGGGCTGGTGTCAGACGGTTTACATTTTAAAATAAAGTTGGTTATCAACAAAAAGCAACGATATTGTCGGCTCCATGATAGGTCCTTCGTCGCAAGAGAGGATAAGCAATAGAATCCCTGGGTTGCAATGGCAACTTGCGATTCCAAATACGATGAACTGCACCTTCGTAGCGCCTACCTCGACCTCTCTCACAACGCACATTGAGTTCCAATGAGTAGACGAGATTAAGATTATTGGAGATGGGAGTAGGCATGGAATAGACCCCATCCACGCGTGCCACACACTTGGTCCATCGCTCCCCACACACTTGGTCCATCGCTCCCCACACACCTGACTTCATGGACCCATATGCCACGAGAGCAACTTGCGTAAAGGACATACTTCGGATGCACTGCGGCCTGGTCTTCGATTTGGAGAAGTGAATTATCCTGTCCCTCGGAAGCTCTCAAAGCCACGAGTCACAACAGTTTGACGGCGTGATAAATTAAAGCTGTTAAGGAAATTACGGGAGAGCTGGTCTAACTAGCTTCTCCTTCTCCCAGCCTGTATTACTGACAAGTTCGAGCCAAGTCAACTGGCAATAAATGCATACGGTGGGGTCAAAGTTGTTTGGTGCCTTTAACGCTTACTACACACCTTCATGTGAGCCCATTTAGGTGTAACGCAACACCCGTAATAGCGGATGGGCAAATTACAAAGATCAGATGAAGATGCCGTCGCTGGAACAGGAAGCTTACTGGTCTGAGGTTTCCAATTCTCACTCGAACCTATCAGCAAAGACAATCGCAGATAAGGGTTTGAGTGAGAATCCGAAAAGGCAGGCCACTAAACTTCTTGTTCCGACGACCGCATTTTCCTTTTCTCGATTGCCTTCTATAACGCGTCTTTTTTGCTTTTACCGGCGAAGTGCAAAGCACATAGTGGAAAATAGATTGGATTAACTGGTTGTCCGTGCCGCTTATACTGAAGTACGGAAAGTTGTGGTTTCCGATTGGCCCGTGTTGACCACAAATTCGAGCGTCGGTTTGACATTCAGCGCTAGTCAGTTAAAATGGGTTTACTTAGAAATAATAATCCCTTCTGAGGGCATGCATCCCAAAAAGGGGTAACAACCACAGTCTAATCGTAAGTCGGATCTCAAATCAGGACTCGGTGCGTTCAGCATATAAGTAGCTAGTTCGGACAGCCCGACCACTTAAGAATCACTATCACTCTACTGTCAGGTGACAGTCTTGCGAAAAGCAACAATGTCCGCGCCGCCGCCGCCGCCTAGATGCCACGTCCACAAGACAAAAGTACACCTGTAATGAGTGAAGAGTGGTTTACATAGGCAGGAGGGGGTAAAAAGTGTCGACTACCATGTTTAAAGTTCACAGGATGTGCTATACAGCCTGATTCATGATGCAAGCTACCAACACCAGAAATGGTCGCCTTCCATGGGACTCGTTTCCTAAGGGGGGCAGGTCGAAGAATGAGGAAATCAGTTTTGTCGGAAGGCACGGCAAGAAATGATAATACAGAAACGGTGGCAAAACCACCATCCTTATTGTTGCATAATTCAGCAAGTTACTGAGCTCGAGAGGGGATGAATGGTGAGGAACTACGTATTTTTGTATTTCCATGTGCATATTCGCACACACTGACCGGCCAATGCGCACCTGCGTGCATTCAAATGAGTATGCACTTAAGACACCAAACCGCCGATAAGGGTGGGGGCTGTTGGCGAGTTGATGATGGTCCCATCGCGAACGCATGCACACACACGGACAAAATTGGACCCAGAGAGAGGAGAGGGAGAGAGAGGGAGAGAGAGAGAGAGAGAGAGAGAGAAGAGAGAGAGAAGAGAAGAGAAGAGGTATAGAGAATCCGGAAGAATAAACGGCGTCTGCGCGTAGACGCGCAGGCCCACACGCATGCAAAGCTCGCAGGGGCGGCGCGCGCAAACACCATTAACTGATGAATGGGTGCTGCCACTGCCGCCACCACAGCTACTACTGCGAACGCAGCCGCACTCTCCAGAGGCGCACTCTCGCAGGCGCAATTATGAATCGATCTGTGTCAATATATAGGGCGCGCAATCACGCACACACGCAACAACGTCTTCCTTATTGTGCATAGCATCTTCCAATTCGGGTTTAGAGGCTAAAAATACTGTAGATGTGAACGTTCTGCAGTACCCGACTCTTATGGCTTGTGAAAAGAGTCCGTACTAAATAACATAGATTACGATCCCGGACTTGCGACGCTTTCCAGACGTCCGACGTTTGGAATAAGCATCAGGGAATTTTAAGAGTCAGCACATTTGTGGTTAAAGGACTGATGCCCCTCAAAGCAACATTTCTAAAACTACAAACTTCGCATAGTCAGACTTGACAACTAAATCGATTAGCAGCATTACATGGGGTTCAGTACGAAAAGAGGTTGATAAAATGTGAAAACGCACGACATGCAAAAGGAGTTGAAAGACTTGCAGTCCTCGGGAAAGACAGTGTACAAACCTGGCGGAGAACAGCTTCAGATGACTTCCACTGTTCAAGAAGGTGCACGGTGATGCCATGTTGAGAAGCAACTGTAGTGGCCGGAATACCGCTTGAGAGAAGATCCAACGCGGCAATTTTCTTGCCAAGGGAGTGAGGTGCACTTGGTGCACTGGCACGGGTTGGTTTGCGACCAAAATCATCTGCAGCAATTATGGTAGATGGAGAATTCTGCCGAGATGCAACCCCTCTGGAAGCATTCTCCGGCAAAAGACGGTTAGTGGGAGAGGAAGACTGGAGTTTTGCCTGCCAAAAGAAAAAACTAGGTTGGCCGGAGGAAATGCCTTTGATACTATGTTCTAGATGTGTGCAAGCCCTAATTTCGCGGCTAACGTCGCGTTTACGTGAAAACACAAAGAAAGTCTACAGTAAGTGCTTTTGAGTGCACAATCAATGTAAAACAAACATTCGAGAACCGAAGGGCCCTCTAAAAGTGTATATGGTGAACTAAGGAGGACGATGAACGTCACTAAACTTGAACATGTCACGCAGGCGGCCAATTGGCTACACTTTCAGCAGCGCGGTATAAATGGACGTCGGGTCGTGTGTACCAGGTAAACAGGTTTCCCTAAGAACATGAACAGGTGGCAAAAATAATGTTTGTTTTAGGTTGGGTTGCGTAACGAAAACCGCCCATTCCTTTGATATGTGCAGGATATCAGCTAAGAGTAGTCAGGATCCCTCAGAACGTATACATAATATATCTGACAATGTGTTTTGTGAGTTCTCTTCAATTCTGACAAGTTCAAAAGTCTGCTAAGAAGGGGCACATCAGTCCTTTCGGTTTGATGCTTTTATAGTCACTTTGAAGGTTTACGGGAATGTGTGGCAGACATTTCTGGTGCTGGAAGAATAAGTCCATTGTGTGACATTTCTAAATACCTGAGGGGAAAGTGGCGATACTCGAGGGCGAATACAGCGAATAGTTGCGATTTTAAAAGGCATTGTTTGGAGAAAATTCTTATGCAATGTGTCGAGGTCTTAACCAAATAAGAACTGCGTGTGGTGCAAAAAACTACTTATCAGGAAGGCAATTGTGGGAACGAAAAATGCTACAGTATATCGTACAGTCGGCTTCCTTCGATCAAGGCTCATTCAAAGTGTCACAGATTATCGTCCTCTGCTCGCCGGTCGTATATCTCCTATGAAAGACTAGTGACATTTGCGGAAAATATTCCCATGTCAGCTATTGTAGTAGAGGAACGCGACTTAGATCACTGGTGGTCTTATTGTTTGCACGCACAAACATCAAAGTCATTTGATACGCTAACACCATTTCAAGATAAAACAATCGAGTTCCCTTGTCGGCATAGCTCTTAAAACTGAAATCAGTAGTGTTAGAAAGTGACACTTCGAAGGAATGCTAAATGGTTTTGCATGCTGTGCCCGAAACCCTGGCAGGGATGAACGACGTGCGAACACTGACAGCAAACTAGTAAGTATATGTGTGTCATCAACCATGGAAAAAGATGCGCGTCCTTTTTTCGAAAAACTGAGTGGAACATCTTTACGCGGTATTAATAGAAACTAAGTATACAGGCCGGAAGTTGGCCGCTTTTGGAGAAATGAGATGAGATCGAATGCTTTCCGTAGTTTTGAAACTGAGAGTAAGACAGCTTACTCAGCTAGACTTAACAGTCAGTGAAGTTTAGGCAGCATAAACTAGTGGATGAGGACCCGAAAGGCACTATCTGATTGGAATTTAAAGGTTGACCAAATTAAATAAGCCAAAATTAACGCTCAACGATTGTCTCGAGGAAGAAATACATTGCCGCTCTTGCAATATTCAATTTCTTGGACTACCAACTAGAGCAAAAGGCGTCTTCTGTGCGGTTGAAAAAATATTAATGAGAAGTTGCGAAGTAAATCCTAGGACCCTTCTGTTCCTTCAAAAATCCAGGATGACTCGTAACCATAACTAAACAATGGAAACTGGAAAACGCATGGGTCCAGTCTACAAGGCATTATGAGCGGGGTTTGAAAAAATAACAATATACTATCTTTGATGTCATAAAATGTGTGAGGCCCCGCATCTAATTGCTAAGAAAGTACTCAATAAAAAGCAGTTAAAGACCATCCTTAGAGTGCGAGAATAACACTAAAGAGCTGCAGCGTACATCCACCATTATTTTGTGCCAACGGTAAAATTGCTTTATAAACGAAGAAAATGATGGGATTCTTTACTTAATGGAATGAGCAATACGGAAAAATAAGACACCTTGCCTGATATTCTGGGCCAGAGCTTACTTTTGGATAGTTCAGGGAATTAAAAGGCTTGAAAATCCTACGGTGACATACTAGCACTGCCGGCTTCATAGGAGATGACGGCTAAAGTCTCTCAAAGTCACCATATAGGCACCCGTTAAATGACTAGCAGCCTGTTTTCTTTCTGATGTACACTTTCTACTGCAATCCACTGCACAGGCTAGTAAGAGATAGTAAGAATATTATGGATTGAAATACTATCATAGTTACGCATTTACAAATGTTTTTGGACGACCAAAATTATATGCGTAGACGCATGCTATACTGTCTGAAAAGGCATCAAATAATTTCAAAGGGTAGCAAGGAACGAAAAATCAACTTGCTTTTATTGAAGTTATAGTTGCCCTCTCAGACTGGGAATATCCGGGCCAGGAAGTTTCAATCAGATTGTAAAACGTGGCGGCGAGACTGAAATCACCCTGCCTTCCGAGACGACCGACTTTGTTAAGAATGTCATCGACCAGTTCCTTATCCTCATTAGTAAGTCCATCTTGCTTTAGACGTAAGATGAGTTCGGGCCGTTTGTATGGGCGTAGTGCAAGCAAATGAATAATTCTATCCCTGTAAACAAGTAAAAAGAGTCGACTAAGGAGCGCGTGATCGACGTTTGATGAAATACCGGAGGGCCGTAATAAACACCATAGAATTAAAAGCTGAACTGAAGGCAGGTAAAGACGAAGTAGGCGGAGTGCTGCAAAACTAGTACCGATCGGCAAAGTTGGATGAGGAGCCCTGTTATCTTCAAATGCAGCCGTTTTTAGTGCTAGGTGTATGCGGAAGTTAAGAAGTTCAGATAAAAGACGTTAACTCCCCAAAAACTACATTCAGCGGTCCTTTCTAGGAACAATGCAGGAGGGGATGTAAGGTCCCACCCTATACAGATTGGGAGTTTTTCAACTAGTTTGAAACCAAGATTACGATCATGACGCTTACAACGGGGGCCGCGCAGTGTGATTGCCAAAATACGACTTTAGAAAAAGAATCCGTGCGGGGGAAACATTTTCTACCTTAAACGGCGAGAAGCCACGTCCGCTGTGGGAGTCAAGGGACTCTTGTTGGCGCAATGGGGGCTGCAACAACGGTTAGCGTTCAGTGAGGGTGAAATTCTTGGCTCAGACAATCGTGAGTTCGGAGGAGTTTGTGTGGGGCGCTGGCCAGAGGAGGTCTCTTGATACCTCCTAGGAGTAAGTGATTTACTACTGTCCGGAAAGAGTGTTGTCTTGGACTGACACCTTCGTTGCTCTTTCTCAGCTTCCGCCATCTTGATCTTAGCAGCAGAGAAGCTGTCATCGTTAGCCTTTACGGTCAGTCTGGAGACTGGTTTTCCGAGACTAGACACATTACTCCTACAACGATATAAATGATAACGTGCAGCTTTTACCCCTGTATCTGGACGTAGTCAATAATGCCCTCGGGACTGTAGTGGACCGGAGATATAGAAAGATCAAAGTAGTCATAGGACTGTTTGCTAGGGACGGCAAGGGTCTTGAAGTTTTGTTGTAGTAAAGTTGTCATCATCTTACCCCGTGGTCGCCTTCTACACTGAGTTTAATTGGTTTGGTCTAGACGGTTTAAGCCTTCAGATGTAAGTTGACAACGTACCTGCTTTCGATATAGGTTTTCGATGTTTTTTAGGGCGGAATCGGTCAGTTTTACGTGAAATATTTCTAGATCAGTTTTTGATCCACTACAAATCCGATAAGTAGACTCGATAATGCTTTCTAATGACATCCTTTTAAGATCTCTGAAAGATGAAATGACAGCCAAGCACAACGCCCTCTGCGAACAGCTGATTTCAAATTATGAATCACTTTGGGTAGTACAAACAAAAGTCGCAATACAGCAAGTGCTTCTTCCTCTGTAATTTCTCTATTGTAATTTTTTGCAGCAGGGCGAAGTAAGGAAACTTATTTTTTTCATAAAAGCCTGGTTATGAATAATACTCTGGGAGCCATCGCTGCTGTGACTGGAGTTAGTCGCTGTTGGGTTCCTAAGTTTCTCGAAGGCACGTAACTTATTCGACACCCTATGTCCGAATCAGGTTTCCTGAATCAACATATAGACCTGCTCTAATTTTTCCGCCTATATATTTTGCAACGAAATCTGGGCGATGGACTGACAGCGACGAAGGTGAAAGACCGATATTTCTAAATGGTTGACCAGGCAGAGAGAGTACTTGACTTTCCATATTTTGACGTGAAAGTTTTCAGTTGTCTGCAGACTTTAGTCTGCAGCGCAAACATCGTAAGACGTTTAGTATTTACATCACATGGTAAACATTAAGAAATACAAATGGTTAAATAGAGAATGCTTTTGTCGAGACATCAACCGGCAATAAATGTATACTTCAAGCGGTGAAAAGGAGAAACTCCACCTTACATCAGCCTAAACGAGGCATAACTGCTCCGAGAGATAGCTGGCACACGACCCTTTGTTACACAGAGCCAAACAAATCTTCGTCGTTTCCAACGTTCCAAGACTTCGCGATGGTAGTGAATGTTCTGCAGATTCCTTTTGCTAGAAAAATGTCGAAATGTGTATCCTTCATACGTTGGACTCTGCGCGCCACCTTTACAGATTGTTGAGTGGACTGGTTTTTAGACTAAGGGAGACGTTTTATTATGCTGACCCATTTAGAAGATACCTAGATTCGCACTCGTACTTTCGTCAAAGAAATATGCGAGACTTACGAAACTAAAAGGTGGCTGTTGATATAGGGCTGTAGATGATCATGTGGATTAGTTTGGTCAGTGTAGTTCAGTTTCGTCCGAGAAAAGCCAGTGGAAATCGTTTTGCTAACGGTAGACACAATATTCGTGTCAAAATGCATATGTTACAATTATGTTTTCAGACACAAACATACTTTGCAAAATACCATTGTGGGAATAGGGGCTTAAGCTCGGGCACCCTCAATAGGTACCAGAGACAGTGTGCAATTATATTTTACCGCGTTACATGTGAGCGCAAGAGAGACATTCATTTGGTCCTACAGGGATTTCCTGTCTCTGTGTGCGTCATTTATCATGCAGTTTGTGTTTAAACGCCTCTGCAGTTTTTGCTATTAAAATATCCTTGCGAAGTTCACTCCAGGCACAGACAACTCGAGTTAAAAAGATTTGCCGAAAAAAAACCATGAGAAACAAGGTTCCTAGGGGTTCGGGAGAGTTCATACGCGGGTTGTGCATTGCATCCAGTACGAAGGTATCATTGAAACCCTATTCCCGGCAACCTGAAAGTCTTCCGTGAGACCAACTTAAATCTCCTTTTATTCTATAAAAATGTGACAAGCACACTATGTCGGTGTTTGTATGATGAGGATTTCAACTCCTTCGTGACTTTATTTTCCTCCTTTGAACCCACTAAAGCCGCTTATAATCTTTTTCAGGACACATCTCTAATACATATTCCAGTTGAAAGTGGATAAAGACCCCGAACACTTTTTGACATGTTCCAAATCGATACATATGACAGGCTTTTTAGTTGCGAAAAGACATCCGTCGCCTTTTCGATCTCCTTTACGTATTGAGAGGAGGCTTCCTGTAGCAGCATTATAGTGGCTCTGACACCCATTTTCGATCACATCCGCCAGGGCCTTCTGTCAGAGAAGTATTCATGATAGTCCAACTCTGGGCCTACCATATTTGTTTAGAGCTGCAGGGCGACACATTATTGAAGGTTGAATTTGAGCTATCACACCATTCGCATATGCAGATACGTCCTTTTCGCGCAGTCCGTTTATCATTACGGCATGTGGTAGCATGTCTAGCCATATTTTTATGTCATCCGTAAACTTGTCTCATCTCCAGTTTATTCATATCTTATAATCCCTTGAGCAGATTAGAAGCGGTAATGACCTGAAAAGGACGCCCAAAGTGCTAAGGCACCAACATTTACTTCCAGTTGCTCACGAGTAAGTACTGTGACTGGCCGATAAAGAAGCTCTTTTAATTTATTTTTCAGTTTAGTTGATAAGGATTATAAGTAAAGCCTTTGAAAACCTTATTGATTGCATGTCATCTCGTTAGAAATAACTGCACACAAACAGCGAAAATATTCGCTATAAAAGCAGCACTTGATTCACTTGAGTAGTATTGTCTCAAAGAAAAAAAATGCGGAGTCGCGGGGTATTTAGTCCAACTTCAGACTGTCGAGAGAAAACAGGGAACACAAATAAGCGTTTCTTGAAAAGTTGCAGGGACGTCGCCTCCACGACTGACTGAGGAATATCGTTCCATTTCTCAACTATTCTTTGCGTGAAAAATTCAGAACGAAGATTCAGTCTAGACATCGTTGTCCATAGCTTCATCGAGTGACTACGAAGATTGGGTAAAGGGTACCAATGAAACATGTCCTCAAAGCTAATTTCGTGCTCAAGGGCATGTGCTATCTTGTAAACGAGTAGAAGATCACCTCTTTGCTGCCTGTAACACAGAGGGAATAAATAAAGGCAATTCAGTCTGTCTGCGTATGATTGTCTTTTTAGGCCGTTTACCAGCTTTGTGGCACGAAGTTGTACCTGTTCGAGGTATGCTTGGTCCTTTACTTCCCATGGCCGCCATGCTTGTATGCCATACTCTAAGTGGGGCCGGACAAAGATGCCGTAAACTCTCCCAAAAAGGTCTTGGTCACGAACGCCCTTTTGATTGCATGGAGCGATCTCTTTGCGTTTTTCGCAGACTTGTGGCACTGAAGTGTTGGTTTCAGGTTGTTCTGTAACCAAACCCCGAGATCCTTCTGTGAAGATTTCGCGGGGAGTCTTATATCATTCAAGTGATATGTTCTCAGGCTCTCACTTGAACGAGAGTCGGTTGGATGCAGATGAAGGATGACGCACTTCTGCACATTGAAATTTAGAAGCCATTTCTCCGACCACGCTTGCAGTCGATGCAGATTGTTTAGGAGGATCCTCTGGTCGTAAGGACTCTTAATGAATTGCCAGAGCCTAACGTCGTCGGCGAACATTATTTTGCCGCAGTCGACTTCCTGAAGACTGTCGTTAACATAAAGGATGAAGAGCAATGGTCCCACAACTGAGTCTTGAAGCACACCACTGGTCACGTTCACCCATTCTGACATATCATCCCCGATACAGACACGTTGTTTCCGACCAACCAGAAACGCTCTTATCCAGTTCAAAAGATCTCTCCGGATGCCGATGGCGCTTAATTAATAAAGAATGCATTGGTTCGGAACAGTATCGAAAGGTTTGCGGAAATCGATGTACACGACATGGACCTCAAAACCCTCTTCTACAGCCCTGGTCCAGGTCTACAGACAAAATAGCAGATTTGGGAGGCAGGAACGTCCTCTCCGGAAGCCACGCCGAAAATCCTGCAAGATGTTGTTTTCTGCACAAAATTGCTGTATAGCGCTCTTTACTAGGGCTTTCATCGTTTTGCATGAGAGGCAAGTTAAGCTAATAGGCCTGAAGCTGCTTGCTTCCATCCTGCTACCTCCCTTATGTAAGGGAACGGGGTTAGCTGACTTCCAGTGTGATGGCAGCCTTCCTGTTCTCATTGACAGCTCAAAGAGAGTCAATGGAGGCTTTGACAGCTCCGTTGATAGATAGATAGATAGATAATTTTTATTAAAGACCCGTCGGGGTCCCATCAAAGCAAGCGAGTTTTAGACGAGGTAGGCCGAATCTTTACAAAATGCAATTCCTACTTTCTGAATTAGAAGTCCATTGAGAAACATGATGATTGAGGGGTGAAAAAAACTCCTTATAAAGAGTTAAAAATGATTGGATTAATTTTACAGGAGAAAACAAACGCCTCCGTAAAATTAATAACAGAAAAAAGCGAGCAGGACTGGCTTGTAGGTGGCGGTATATAACGGAATGTTGTCGGTCATCATCAGGGTAGCAATAAATGTCAGCCTTGATGGGTACGAATGCGGGTCAGACAGGACGGGCTTGCAAATGGCATTGTATACGGGATTCAAAATTGAGATCATCTGGGCCGGATTGGTACGCCGCGTCAAACAGGCCAGACGAGAGGAACCGAGATGCGGTCGACCACAGCACGCTTCGAGCTCAGCCGAGCAGAGGGGAAGGGAGGAACGACCAAACTACTAGAAGACGGCGAATACTGAGGGTTCCGCCCTAAGCGTCAACAGACCGCATGAGGTCGGATTGCGGGAGATGACATCAAAAACCGCGAAAATTGTCGCTATGGGGGGGGAGTGATAGCAGTGGATTTAGAAACCAATTCAAAATAGGGGTTTCTAATGATATAATTAAGAGTTACCACTTAATCTACCACTAAATCCCAGGAGGACCCTTCTCGAAGTCAAGAATCTGAGTGTTCGGGAATGAGACCGTTAACAGTGCCTTTATGCTTTCCGGTGTAAGATGGTTGCGTAATTTCGACTTGAATACCAGTAACTTAGGCGATAATCTAATTTCAGGCGGAAGATTATTCCAAAGGAAGGCATATTTGGAAGCAAAGAAGAGGGAGCGCTCAGATGTAGTACAAAGAGGCGGCGGAATCACCATGCAGGAGTTGCGCGTGGCATAAGACCGATCTCTCGGAGTGAGAGTGTCAATGTGCGGAAGACTGGAGTTAGAGTTGATGCGAAAAAGGAAGCAAAGGCCAGCTTCGAGTCTTCTAACCCACAAAAGCTTAATGTTCGCCAGCTGACATCTCTGAGTATAAGAAATACTGGACGAAGCTTGAGATAACAGTTTCCGGGTGAAAACCCTCTGAACATTTTCGATTTTATTACGGTCGCAGGCGTTCATTAAACCGAAGAAAGGACAGCAGTATTCGAGGACTGGAAGAACAAACATTTGATAAAGTCTTAGCTTTATTTCCGGAAGGAAAAAATTATGCGATATGAATCCACATATCTGCGCGGCTTTGGCAGAGATTCTATCTGCATGAGGTGATAAAGGAAGTTTATTTGTATAACTTAGACCTAGGTCCTTTATGGTGAGGCATTCTGAGAGTGGGTTATTCTTAAAAATTATGGGACCAGGAAGTTTGGTAGGACCAAAAGACATGAAACTACACTTGGATGATGAAAACTCCATCTGCCATGTCGAACCCCATCTGCTTAAGCGTAGTAAATGGGCATTAATTTTTTCAACACAAACATTTGCGGTGTCCTTAGAGTATGAGTAAACACATTTGAGGTCATCGGCATAAGTAAAAGTTTGCGAATTTCCGAGTTCAGTCGGAATATCATTGATGTACAGAAGGAAGAGTAGCGGACCCAGGACCGTGCCTTGAAGTACGCCACTCGTGATCGAATGGGGTGTAGAGTAGCTAGGAATTCCATCGGGTCCAGGAGACTAATCTGGTTTTATTTGACTGAGGACGCGTCTTACTTCTTCGATGTAAAAGGCAACGGTCTCAATGACGGCAAAACCTTGGCCCATTTTGAGCTTCTGGCTGTCTCGGTTCGTTTCAAACTGCTGATTGTCTTCTGAGGACTCCTTCGTAAGAACCGATCGAAAAAAATGAGACAGTATTTGCACCTTCTGTGGCCCTTCAACTAAGACGTTTCCCATGCCATCCTTTAGACACGCAACTTCATCCCTGTGCTTTCTCCTACTGCGAATGTACCCGCAAAACTTCTTGGGGCAGGTAATGTATTCTGCTATCCGTCGGCGCTCGAAAGAAGTTCTATCAACCCGTATTTGTCTGCGGCATTTATTACGCTGATCCTTACAGTGCGTGACCGATCTCATGAAATGTTAGCCAAAATTCTGAAATGCGTTTCCCATTGGGATGGATTACTTAAGTGTGGTTATCATACTGATTATCATTCAGCATAACCCTATAACATTTTGGACTCGGCTTTTGAATGCACTTCTTTTTGACCTCCTACAGAATCGACGCTCGGCAAAAAATGACTACTTAATTAGCATGCATTTTTCCCATTGACTTTCGGTGGTCTTGTAAATTCAAATAGATTTTGCGGAAAAATGCACAAAAATATGCTTCATTTTGCTCATTTGGGAGTAAATCACATTATCTCCACATCTTATGCTCAAAGAAAGTGTGCATTTAGGTTTTAAAACAGTTTCTTATTATGAGATTTTTAAGACCCTGCGATGTCCATGCATGCAAGACCGCACATGTCCGTTTACTAATGCTTCTCATGAAATGTACAACACAGTCCGGATACACTGCAAAATTTCATGAACTCTATGTGGTATCTTCGTAAAGACAAAGAGGAATATAGGATTTCCTTTACGCGGAAAGCATGCGCCTTGTAGACTGAAATTGCTGAACGCTGATGCAATGGCAGATCGGAGTGAAAATTATTCGGGAATTGGAAAACTTTGTTAAAACATAAATACACACTTTCTTGAGCATAAGATGTGAAGATAATGTGATTTACTCCCAAATGAGCAAAATGAAGCATATTTTGTGTATTTTTTCCGTAAAATCTAGTTGAATTTACAAGACCACTGAAAGTCAATAGGAAAAATGCATGCTAATTAAGTAGTCATTTTTTGCCGAGCGTCGTTTCTGTAGGAGGTCAATAAGAAGTGCATTCAAAAGCCGACATCCTGGCGAGTCTAAAATGTTATAGGCTTATGCTACGTAATAATCAGTATAACAACCACACTTAAGTAATCCTTCCTAATCGGAAACGTATTCCAGAAATTTGGTTAACATTTCATGAGATCGGTTACGCACTGTATATTCGGTAAATGACCTTGGATTTCGAAGTTGCAAATACTTTTTCCACAGTCTCTGTTTCTTCTTCATGGTCTTTTTGTCGTCGGATTGACCCATGGCGATCGCGCACATGGTCTTATATTATTTACTGGACAAGGGGAGTCAATTAGACGTTCTCTAATCCCGCAAAAGTACTGCCAAAATTCTTCTGAATTCTCTATGTTGACCAGCCAGGTTTCCTTCAAAAGACTACGTCTCATTGCGTTAAAGTCTCCCTCGCAAATATTTATGCGCCTCCTGATTTTCGGTTGTTGGTCCGGTAGGAGAGGGCACACGCAGGTGGAAGCAATATGATCGCTTAAACCGAGTGAAGGTTGTGGATTCACTTCCCTTATGACTCCTTCTTTACTGAAAACGAGATCTAAACAGTTAGGTCGTTGTCCTTCTCTTAGTCTTATTCCGGATTTTATGTGTCGAATGAGGTATTCATTCAGGGAGAGTTGTATTAGCTTGTGGTTAAGCGACGTGGACGAGACGTTTGTTAAGAGAACTTCCCAGTCTGTCCGTGGAGCGTTAAAGTCACTCAGAAGTAGTAAGTCCTCCTGCTTACATAACAACTCCAGTGCACTAGGTAATTCCATTTCATTCGAACTGCGAGGCCGATAAACAACACACAGGTTAAGTGTCGGTAATTGTCTAATGCATATCTTGCATGAAATTACGTCAAAATTTTGTGGCGACCATCGGATATTTCTCGCTGACAGCACGGAATTTCATTTGACACATAAGTCGCTGTGCATCCACCTCTACGCTGAAATCTGTCACAACGGAAAACTTGGTAGCATCCAATACTGACTTCGCTACTACTTATTTCCTCAGTCAACAATGTCTCTGTTGGGATAATTATGTGAGGCTTCTGTTCAGAGACTAGTAATCGGAGTTCATATAGCTTGCTGAGGAGACTCTGGTAGTTAGTGTAATAGATTTCTAGACAGCGACCACTTGCGCCCACAGCCTCAGGCGTTTGCACCTTTGCATTGCTTAGGCTGTCAGAAAGACGGCATTCTGCCATAGCAATGTCCTTTTAAGCTGAATTATTTGTCCGTTCTTGATTCGTAAGTGTGTTTCGCCGATGTTTCTCCGCTTTTCTAACTCCGTCATCAACTCTCTCAATTTCATTCGTTCTTGTGGCTCGTAATCCGGCTAAAAAAATCTTCAGGCTGCTGACCCCGCAGCGATGATTTTCTCTGTAACAGGAGCTGTGCCTTGCTACAGTCTCCAAAAGGACTTGTAGGGTTCGAGGTCAGGAATGCGAACCGGACGCTGACTAAGTCTTCCCTATTGGGGATGGTTTGAGGACACTAAGTTACTCGCCGTCTCTTCACAAAGCTTTCGCATATAATTGAAGAAGGTCTAAGTCATGCTTTAATCTCTCCTTTGTAATTTGTGCCGTCGATTCGAGTACTCCTTTTATAACTACATTTTGCTTGCAACTGAATCAGCGTCCCTTGTTTTCGCACATCTTTTGATTGACTGAGCGTTCTTTTCCAGTTAACTTGTTTCGCTGGCTCTGGATGAATTAGCTGTTGGGCAAGTGAAACTCAGATCCGTGTACGATTAATTCATCTTCGTGTTGATATCACTTCCTTCTGTGTTTCCGTGCTGTTCGTCGAAAACTCTAACTTCAGTTTCTTTTGAAGCCTGCTCTTGAATACATTGGCTTGGTTTCGGCCCACAAGGTGTTCCGATGTCTTTATTGTTTAACATAGTTGGGAGCCTCCGACGGTCCCTCGTAGGCCTCCTGGCCGTCTTCCTCAGCTGGTCTGTGTGTATGTAGGTGGCCTTCGATATTTTGGACCATAGAGAGGTACGTGTTGTTTTCCTGAGATGTTTCTTTGTTCTTTGAGTTCGCTTTCGCTGGTCTGTTTCTCGCATAAGACACTGGCATCCAACTGTGTCTAGTTCCTTGGACAACCGTCGCCAGTTTCAGCGTTTGGTGTGGCTAAAGAAACCGTGGTTGAATATGTTTTGTTTTTGCTTTTTAAATTGCTGAATACGTCGGCTTTTTCTCTTCACGTAAGTGGTGAGTAAGATTCCTCAACTTTTCCACCCCACTTTTAGACCTTTTAACTCTTCCTCTATTTTCGAAAATTTATGGATGTGTCCGAAACTTGTGGTACAGATTTCATCGTCGTATGCAACATCTCCCAACGTCATTGGACTTTTTGCCGCTTGACGGACATTGGTCTGACAGCAGAACGTCCAACACTGCAGTCGTTAATGTCATGTGTAATACATTATCTATCATTTGTTTTGACAGTGCTGGCGCGAGTCAATGGCCTGGTGATAATGATGGTTTTCTGGCCGATCGACTGCCCGCGTTCGACTCCCGCATGTGGCTCACATTTTGCATCGTGTTTTGAGGGCACTTCTCCTAATAACATTACAGAGTGTACAAGTTTCAAACGGTTTTCTTAAAGGTAAGAGACGTATCTTCGAACAGATCAAAGATATGAGGTAAACGACTTAGCGTTTCGTAGGTTTTTGGGATTTCTCAGTGTTGTTGCTGAGCTGCCACTGGACGAAGATTGGTTATCCCTCACAAGTCCTGGTGTATGTTTTCAAGGATGGATCTGTCACAAAGACGAATCGGAATCTTAATACCCACGAGCCGTGAGGACGTCCAGTAAATAAAAATTCCGGTAAAAGTGAAATACTCCTGGGTCGAAAATTTCAAACAAAATTCGAAACACTATCGAAGGTTTTTTGAAACTAATGCTCATGATAGCGGAATAGCGTTTTCACTTTTACCACAATTCATTCTTAAGTTCTCGTTTCATCCTCATTCAGCGTTTTGCGTGCATTTAACCCTTTTTTACCTCGCCTTCGGAAAAATATCTCGTAGTGCAACGGTTGCGCTATTGCTATGTACGTTGCCCAAAGTTTGTTCTTTATATTTATCTCTGTCTTCGGATCTCAAGTTAAGTAGACAGGACTGCTTTCAAGTTTGATCTTTTGCCAGGCACGTGCGATGACAACATTAGTTATAAGTCCTTTTGAAATGTTGCATCCGACATCCAAATTTTCAGCAAGTTCGTCCTGTCAGTTTAGCATCGATAGTTCACTTCTTTTGACAGAGGAACTTCCTAGTCAGCAGTTCAGCTTAACCTCCATTATCAGAATATGCACAACCGGGATTTGAACTCGGTACCCGCGGACCCAGAGTCCAGAGCCTTAACCACTGCATTACGGATGAACGGTTTGCCGCTGGTCAGATTAATTTGTTAACTGCAGAGGAGCAGCTGACAACAGTCTTTAATTCACTAGCAGTCTATTGCGAAAAAATTCCGATGGGACCATTAGACATTAGGGGGCTTAATAATAATAATAAGTTTATTTAATGCCAGTTTACGGGCATTGTCAAGGGAAGCGTTAAACACAAATCCGACCAGCAGTGAAAAAAGCTCCTGTGGAAAAGGAATAAAAATATAGTTGATGGTGATTTTTATGGTTTGGAGGGTTCAGGAGAAAACACTGATGGCGGCAGATTTTCGACCGTCAAGAAAGGGGGGTTGCACGGTATCGGAGGTTATTGGATGTCAATTCCTTCGATGAAGTTGGGGATAGTCAAAGTAGAGGCGTTGAGGAACAGCTGTCGCTGTTGTCCAACGAAATTTTCCCTGATGAGACCGGCCATAGTGCTCGGAGACCACAAACGCCATCGCTACGGTAGAGTCGATCAGTGGATTTAGCGCCCAACATTTGTGGGAGCTTTTCTGAATGCAAGAATCGAGTAATAGTTCTCTTAAATAAAGGATAATTTTGCAGATTTTTCACACTCATGGGTAGTTTTTTCCAAATAGCAATTGCATTTACAGAAATGAAGCGACGATATTTAACAGTACGCGCCAAAGGAAGAAATAAAAAGACCTCACGGTGACTGTTACGTCGTGGGTGGATGTGATGTCTTAAAGAGGTGAGTGGGTTAAATGTGTGATTATATAAGAGTTTAACTAGCAAAAAATAGTCTCTTTTGTAATCTACGGAATCATAAAGGATCAAGACCCGTAAGCACAATAGGCTCCACGAGACAGCACAGGAAATAAGAACCGATGCACTGCCAAAAGGCCTTGACAACTGTATGACAGACAGGACGGATTCTGCGCGTTATGGTTGCTGTGTCGGCAGTGAAGAACTTAAAAAGGGAGTCTAGACGATAGAGGAGAATCGGGGCCTACTTACGGACATCGTTGTGGCTATTTTAAAGCACATTAAAGTAGGATTACTAAATAATCCCCCAAATTTTCGATCGGTAAGCGACGAATATCCTAATAATGACGGCACTGGCGCGGAAAATTCGAAGACAGTCAGGAAGAGGAAGCGAGTTATGTCTCCAGCTTGAACTGCAGACAAATCAGCTCCGGTGAATAACTTGGCGGTCGACGCCAATGCAACAAAAATAGGTCAGATTTGATTATCCGCTACGGCAACTAAACCTGCCAAATCATCGAACACTAATGTCGCGAAATCCAGGGTGACCCTCAAAAGATCTGTTAGAAAAACAAGAACTCGCCGTTATTCTTGGAAGGTAACGTTGTTACTCCAATTCATCACAAGGCTGACTCGTTTGGAAAGTGCGCTAACCATTGCGTTTATGAAAAAGGACACGATAAGCCTCGTGCAATACATTGCAACAGGGTAACGAATGTAAAAGCCCCACTGACGGAGCAAGTAAGCCACATGAAAATCCAGGCCCTATACCCCCTTTCGTCGGCCGAAGATCACTGCAAACTCGATGTGACATCATCCGTCGGGAGCACCACAGTGGCGCTATATCGTCCTAGTACGGATGGGACAGCGATGAGCTCTTCAATAAGTCGTAAGCAAAATATTGTAATAAGAAGTGCCCCAGAGTCCACGTATTGCATTTCAAAGGAACGAGTGATGCATGACCTGGACCTTCTTCATCAATATGCCAATGTCGTCCTGAAGGATGGGGAAATATTCACCGTGAAAAATTTTTGCTGACTAGACAAAGCGGACCCAAATCGTGACCTACAAACATTCCCCAGTCCCCTTGAGGTTATTTTGGAAAACAAAGCTCAAGCAGCGCTTCTGTTAGAAGGTTGAACGGCCTTAAGCAACTCACGCAAGACAGTGCTTTTTTCAACTAGACTACGAAACGAGGGAAAGGCTGAAAATGAGAGAAGTGAGGTCAGAATTGAAGGAGAGAAGTGGCAGAGGAGAGAAAGGACTGGGGATCAAAAATGGACAAATACTCCAGACAAAGGGGTCTTTCCTGAGGTCAGAACCTGTCACAATGAAGGCCGGACCTCTCCAAAGAAACAGTCATTGAAGGCTATTTCCGCAAATGTGCAAGGTCTCCTCAACAAACCAGACGAACTAAGAGACTTAGTTGAGGAAATTAAGCCAGACATTATGGCTTTCTTAGAAACGTGGCTTACTGAAGATATCGCAGATTTAGAAATACCCATCGAAGGATATCAGCAATTCAGGAGAAACGGACTCAGCCGAGGGGGGGAGGAGTCATAGTTTATGTCACTTGCAAGCTGACCGCTACGGCCGACGCACATAGTCTGGTACGGGATGTGGAACTGTTAAGCGTTACCATATCTGCTAAGAATGTCCGTTCCTGACGCTTTCGTTGGTGTACCGTTCACCTAGCCATACTCCTGACCAAGATCTCGTGCTCATAACTGATCTTAACAAAGTCAGTGAGGAGAAACATGTCCTCGTCGTTGGGGCTTTTAACGCTCCTGGCAATTATTGGCTAACGTGGACTGCGCAAGTGCCGCAAGACAGCTTTAATCACAAACTACTAAAGTGAGCAACAGAAAACTCCTCTGCCAGAATGTTACCTTTGGAAGGCAGGCCAGGGGAGGACAGCAGTTCGAACCGCCTTGATCTTTCTTTTATCCGAGAGGAGGAAAACGTGTTAGACCTGCAGGACTGACCGCCATTAGGGTCAAGCGACCACATCACGCTCTACTTTGAGTACTCACTGT